>JAAAKL020002755.1:0-25031 GCA_010016065.2 Carybdea cf. marsupialis auct. non (Linnaeus, 1758) | reverse complement strand
CTCGACATCCCCCTCTGATGATGACCAATGTCAGTCAAAACCAAGCTCGTAAAAAAGGTTTGTTTCATTATACACTTTCGTTCCTTGAATTGATTGAGATATTTCGCGATCACAAATGGCACAACCACTTCACGGAAGAAAAGACTCGCGCGTATCAATCTTTTGTAAAGCGTATGTACGTTCTAGCATTAACACCCCCCTCCCCCTGTGCGCTTTCGTACGCTTTTGGGATACCATCTCCCCCCTCAGAGCGTACGTACTTTCTGAATGGCCCCCTATTATGCGTAACAGGTTTCCCTAAATTCCTGCAGATGCTGTGGGACAATGCGGAGGGAAAGTGTGACGTTGCCATTTTGAAGATGTTCATATTGTGGAAAAAAATACTAAATTTTCATGTTGCCCTTTTAGTAAGAACTTCATTGGACAAAATTGAGAGTGTTTCCCTTTCCCAACTCCGAGATATCAGGTTTCAAAGCTTTTAATCTCTCTAACAAAACCTTATTATTTTACGCTGGTTCCTAACGTAAGGAACCATGGAATATAAACCGAGTTTTTGCCAGAGATTTAAAGCTTAAACACTATATACACTAGAGGTCTGTTATTTTGGGAAATAGCCTATTCTAGGGTTGTCTTCAGATATCTGGAGCCAAATTGTCCTGTTTCCAAAACTTTTGATTTGTGACGTCATCACTTTTCCTCCTCATTCAAACGCCTGTAGTTTAAACAGGAGTGCAGTTTTGCGTGAAGTACGTGCGGCAAAAAGAATAGAAGAAGGCTTTTCAGGTCAGTACAATATACAAAACACTAAAAATTTTCTGATCGGTGGAGACTGGAGGTGCACTTTAAGTTCACGGCTGGGAACGAGGGGGAAGGGGGAGTTAATTGAGCTGAAGCCATTCAAACAAGATAATATTACCCAGAAATTTTTTGCTGGTCTCGGGTCAGTTTTTTTAAATTTTTACTGTATTCACCCTGATTAAGGCCGAAGCCACTAGTATGAAGGGGTTACTTTTCCTTTTCGGATGACAATCTATTCATGCTTACATTTTATGCTTACTTTTCATGCTAAAATGTTAATGGACACCGCTCTACGATCTGCTTAGAATATCTATGAAGCAGAACTTCCAATCTTGAGAGTCTTGTACTAACCGCGATCCTAAGCTATGATCTTTAAAGTACACATTTAATGATCACTTGTGCCGGATATTTCACTAGGAAATCTTTTGCGTGTTGCAAGTCTAATCCTGTCTGCTTTGCTAATCGGGTCACTTGATATCCTTTCCGTAGGCCTTACAGTAGAAAGAGAAATAGAATGTAGAACACGATTTGCTTTTTCCTACACATGATATGTAGGATGGCTTGACATTTCAAAGCGTTGGGCTAACATTTCCCTTCATTTTGGACGTTTATACAGTCACTCACACTCACTAACCCTCGAGCACTGTGCGGTGTGTAGAGCCAACTTGAAACACAAGTGCTCACGATTGGGAGCGAGCTGCTCCGCCTGAGATAGAGGCACTCCACAGGATCGCAGATCTTTGGCGACGACATCGAGCCATCGAGTGCGAGGTGCGCCTGGTGGGCGTCTCCATTCTGCTGCAGACGGACTAAAATCCAGGACCGCGCGGGTTGGATGACTCGGAGGTAGGCGCAGGACTGATGACTGTGTTGACCAAATCATGTCACACAATGGCCTTGACCTTAAAGAATTACCAACGGCGACTATGAGCAGAGATACCTGGCACGATGTGGTCAAAAATATCGGAACATGCTCAATGTATGAAGTAAATATAAGGTAAGGATTTACAAGAGTACTATTGAAACAACTTGATAATTATTTGGGTAGACCTTCATATTAACAAGTCTCTGCATAAACACTTATCTAAGAAATTTTTAAGTGGCTCAATTTGTTCAATGATTTCACCGACTTCAAACAATGGAGACATACATCATTGGTACAAAGGACATCTATTGTGAATATACAATTATAGGTCATATAAAGATTAAAAATCTTACCTCGACAGTTGCCACTTTTACCGATATCTTCGTATCCCGCTTCGCAAATACATGAGTAACTGCCGATTGTGTTTTTACAAATTTCAAGGGATGAGCAAAGCTTGGAATGACGCTTTTCTCTGCATTCGTCAATATCTGCAACAATATAGTAAAAACATTGCAGATTTTACAGAATATACAGATTATCGATCCAAACAAAGAAAGTACAAATTTCTCATTTTTATAGAAGGTTCTTCTACTAATAGTAGGTATAACTGTGTCAAATCTATCCCACCATGATATGATAGAAAGGTGATAAATACCCGGCAGGTTTTAAGACTCATCCCATTAATTGTGTTAACATCAGTTATTGTAGCAGCAGCAGAAAAGGGAGAAAAACACGAATAGTTGTTGTTTTGGTGTGAACAATAGCCGAAGTAATAACTGAAGGAACAGGAGGAAAAGGTGGTGCTGGTACCATGACGCACAAAAGTTGACTTTACAAAAGTTGACTTTACAAAAGTTGACTTTACATACCAAAGCATTGAGTACCCACTCCTCTGAATCCTGGTTTGCAATAACATTGAACTCCGCTGTTGAATGTTTCACAGTTAAACCCTAGAAGAGACGATCGTCAAGGAAAGAGACGAAAGAAAATTTAAGTGCAATAAGACATTGATATAAAAAGTGGTTACAATGATACTATTAAGGAAGCATAGTAATGATGATTATGATCATAGTGATGATTATGGAGGCTGTTATGTTAATAATAGATATAGAGATAATCGTTATCATTTTATGGTGGTACTGTTCATTTGTAGTTCGGTAAGACCTCGGTATCTCGAGGTCTCGTTTTCTCAACGCCTCTCTAACTCGACTTATTTTTGCTGGTTGGCCCACAGTTAATATAAATCCTTGGTTTGGAAGCTTGGGGAATTTGCTCAATATGTCTTTGTTCACAGTATTAAAGTGGACACTCTGGACATGCATAACAGAAGTTGTAAAGACCACTGTTTATATTATCCCAATTATGTAATTTCGTCTACCAGGTGACACATATCATATCCTAAGTAAGTGTATATATTCTTTGTAAAACTTTTACTCTCTCTCTTCTTTGCAATACATTGGTATACGAGTGGAAGACGATGTTTCCTATTTCTACTCAACTGCTGTAATCTAGTTTACCCACAGCGCGATGTTCTAGTACCGTAAGGCCAGTAGAATCTAACTCACAGAATATTTTATCACCTGATCAAAATGAATACAAGGTCGAATTATTTACCGACAGTCACATTGTGTTCACGTTGTTTCTACTTGGTCACACTTCATCAAAACAACGCTCTCAATTAGACTTAAAGACTTTCCAGTAAAAAAATGAGGCAATTTTCACCGTAAGCGCTAGCGGTTGCCATTCCAGTTTAAAACGCAATTTGGAAAACTGTCCTCCTGGGCATTTGGTTCCAATTTTCTACAATTTTCGACCAGGAAGTTGCTGCATACCGTATACCAGAATACTGTTAACTTTTCTGGTTCTACTGGAGCCTTCAATCTCAAAGGCTTTTTCTAAAGAAATAGCTAAACTGTGCTCCCCGGGAGATTGCCATCTTTCAAGTTCATTTGCTTGGCAGTACTTTTCCCGTCAAAATGAAATCGTGGAGATTAATTCCTTTATAATGTTCTTCCACAGCTAATGTCTACACGACTCTATCCATCGCATCATGCTCTCTTACGCTAAACTTGTTCTTGTTCCTCCACAACCCTAAGATGCTCTATATCAGAAATTATCAAAAATAGTTGGCTTGTTTTTAACCACGCCGAAAGTGTCTTATCAGGAACACCGCATTTTTGGAGCGACTTCCCTTTTGGTCGTTCCATTTTTTACATTTCTTTGAATGCTTCATACTTTGTCTTGATATCATTCATCTCTATTTTCCTTTTTTAGCCGTGTTTGCATTCTACCTCAAGGCATGAATATTCTTATATAAACAAATTGTGATATGAATTAAGTACAAGAATTGAGTATTATCTGCATACTGTTCGAACGTCTATGTTATAAAACTGATATTCGAAAGATGACAAGAGTTATTTTACATTGGAGAATGTTTACAATTCAAGGGTCGAAAGGTGGAACGATACAGTTGAGCTGCTAGGTAGAGCATTGAATGACAAGGATGATAATCAAATGTCTTTCTGCAGATGCTTGGAAATTAGTTATGTCGCAGGACACACTGTTGTTAAAAAATAAGAATTACATACATCGCCCAAGGCCTATGATTGCGATATTCTTGCGTGATTCTTCAATTTCTTTTGAAAAGAAAGTGTTTTATGGAGCGGAGCAGAAGAATAATTTATTAAAGTTTTAAACATTTTTTCAGTGTTCAATTTCACGATTTATTTATTTAGTCTTTTGTCATATTTTGGTATTTTCTTTAATCAAATAAATCAACTAAAGAACGTCTGATATTTACCAAGGTAATGTACATTAGATTCTAAGGCTTTTTGAATTTATTGATTACTTTTTATGAGTCTGAGAGTGATTCTCACGATTCTTATGAAAAGAATTCTTATCAAAACAACAATACTATATCGTGTGTATTATACTGATTTGATTCCTTTTATGAGTGAAATATTGCTGGTAGAATTGGAACCAACAAATACTAAGGAAAAGTGTGCTACCTTTGTATTGAATAAAATTTGAGGCAATAACCATCAGGCTGCGTGAGCCGATTTAAAAGGGGTATTTATTCGATACAAAGATATTAAAGAATTTAGCAAGTAGGGTGAAATTCGTGCTTATTTAAGTTTTTAACGTCTTTATTTTAACTTTCAGTATTGCTATGATAAGGATGTAGTATTTGGATCTATACTTAAGGTGCAATGTACCAACAAAATCATTTTCGCGTAAGGGCTTGACAAGAGCGAAATGAAAAGTTTCGACCAATAGAAAATGTAAAAATATGTGTCAGCTGTTGTCAGCTATTCTTAAGTAATGTTTATCATTAAGTGCTGAATACGCTGATAACGAGAATCCACCAAGACGTTTCAAAAATTTTAGGACATTGAATCGTTACATGAAACTATTTCTTTGTAAAGAACATTCAGAATATGGCCTCTCTTACCACAAACCGTGAAAAATTACGAGAAGAATATGGACAGGAAATTAGTTTTCTTTGCATCATCATTGCATCTATGCACGGGGATGGGTCAATTTGTGCCGCAGGTAACAATTGTATTGTGCAAGACATGAGGTCAGGCTTTCAAGGAGATTTTTCTGTCTTCTCATGAGATCTGTTTAAGTTTTCGTCACCTACTATTTACGTCATTTAATAAAAGTTTTAAATTTAAAGAAAAACAAAAACCGCCATCCTTTCGAAAAGTAATTTTTCTTTGCGTACCCGTTCTATTTCAATGAGACTTCGCCGATTGCCTACATCAGTATTCTGGACTTGAGAAATTGGCAAAGTAGCAAAAATTTTTTTGGCAGCGTTCTAGTAACGGCACCAGCTTGCACGAAGCACAAATATTTAGACCATATTGTCTGTCTTTTTTATCTCCAGCAGCTGAATGCAAAACTACAAATGTATTTTGTTACACGTCGAACATAATGAAATAATCGGAAATCAACTACAAATTTTTGGGGTTAACCAAAGTGCACCAGGATTCGTTGACTAATTATGCAGTTTGCAATGACAGCAGAATCGCTGTCCGAGGATCTTGTAGCCTCCAAACGTAATACTGGTTTGAGAAATGTTTTTCTACAGCAGCACAAGTGCCTGTATACGTACAAATGTTTGTTAATGTTAGCTCTTTTATTGAAATAAGCCTAACTACTCAGTGTTGTCCAAAAACCGCCAAGAAATTATGAGGTTAACCTATTGGTGCTAAGGGCGCTGAGCCTAAAAAGGTAGCGAAACAAACATACTTGTTGGCCTTAGACTATGTGGTTTGGGTATAATTCATCCATCTTATAAGGACGTAGGTAAATAAAGTAACCATTTACGTGAAAATGCTGAGTTGCAAATAAATATTTAACAACTTTAGTGGTCACATGATTCAGTTATCCAGCACAGTGACTGACGATTTTATGCCCCCCGCAAGAAATTCAGTGTTCCTAAGATATCGGGTATTTTTGATGACAGTATCGTCGAAATTTGCCTAAGATCACGGGACACAATTACTCAAACATGTTCCACTTTATGAAATGATGCTCATTGCATATGCTTTTTGAATTAAGTCATTTTCTTTTTTGCCATACTTTAATGTTGCCCATAGTTACGCAATCAATACAAAGATGCAATCATATCAATATGTTATTTATTTTAATGCAATATTTGAGCTCATCTGATAGTGAAAAAGAGTCTGAAAATAAATGTTTGTATAGGTTACGGGCAAAGATCTAAAGTTGGAACGGTGTTGAGACAAAGTAGTTTTGCGAACCACAAGTCATCTGATAAGAGCCAACCAACATTTAGAAAGCTTTTTTTACTAAAAGTAATACCTCTTCACCCAATCTCATCTTTCCCTCATTTGCACAAATTATCTCTACCTGTAGGAGTTTTTTACAGACATCTCTCTCCTAATTACACGAGATTTTTGAGTGTGCTTGAGCCCCCAGGGGTAAAATGGTGACGGCATGCTGACCTGGTGGTACATGGAGGACAGCAAGAGAAAGTGGCTGTTTGTCTATACGATTGATATGAATAATATTAATATCACATACGTAGCATAGTACTTGTACACAAATAGTTGCTCACTGTTGTGAGTGCAACAGCCAGAGGTGGTGCTTCTCGTATGACTTGGTAGATTGTAGGTACAAGGACACAGATGATTATCATAGGAACATCGTGGCTCAGGTTTACCAGACATCAAAGATTAGGTAGGTAGGCCTATATTAACGGCTCTGATACAAAGAAGAGGTTCCTCAAGACCTGTTACATTGTTACATCACTTGAAATTGTTTCTTTCTGCCGAGTAGCGTCCACTCTGTCTGATTTACAAGAAAACTTTGTGTAATGTTTTGAAGAACTTGACGAGTTTGAAGCACATGAAAAGTCGAAGCATAATGACTATAATGCGACACTCCGATAGTCCAAATTGATCAAGACTACAGCTGCGTATTGGCTGTTCCTACATGACATCATATTTGCATATTTCGAGCTCCGCAGAAACATCGAAAGACATAAAGTGTGACTGTGTTTTTTGTCGATCGTTGCACATTTATGTCCCTATAGGCTGAGGAAATCTGTTAAAGTTTGACCATTGAAACTTATTTCGTACACCAAGGGCTTAAGGGAGAGACAACCATAAGTATGATTGAAATCATATCGATGCGTACGGAATCACAGAGACACGAATGAAGTACCTGGCCATGGCATGGTGATGTTAAATGTATTGTAAGATGCTCATATGACCGGCATGGTAAGGTGATACGTCTGAGAATAGTACTTTTAACTGGAGAATCCTTGGGAATTTGGCAAGAACCATCCGAGTCATAGCAAGACGTTCGCAAAACAGAACTGGCAGTATTTTACCATTTCTGTTGCGTCACTTAACAAAGTACTTTAACACAAAGACGTTATCCTAACAAATCGTCTGCTACCAGAAGAGGAAGAGGACATCACATAAACATTTAAAGTCCAGTATTGTTGAAGAATTGTTGCTTGATTCAGAGACAGCAAGGATGAAATATGTAAAATTAAAACTTTCTGTGGGTATTATATTGAATTGACTACATCATCCAGGAGCCACCTCAAATTCCTACCTGAAAGGGTATCATCCATCTTGACCCCACCCAAGGGCAGCCATGTAATTATGTATAATGACTTTTATTTAGGAATAAACTGTCTTTTAAAGAGGCAGTTCAACGTCATTGAGTTAATTTATTATTTGTCTCAGATCTATTTTGAGATTGGAAATTTCAAGGCTTTTCATTCATATCGTTCTTAGAAAGATCAAAGGCACATCTGTTAATGATGGCCCGATGTTAACTTGATTACTTGAAACATTTCTTTTTAGGTTTTTGTTTCCCTATATAGGAAATTCATTAAGTACTAGAGGCTGAGACGTTTTGTACCATTTTGTGAATAACATAAATATCTCGTTCAGCGATCGGTAAGAATCATGATAGCCGGGCAGAAATTGTATAATTGTGCTCTTTGCTTAAAACTCTTCCGACGCGATAGCATGATTAGTGTGTACTCAATGAAAGCGATACTTGTATCTTTTGGATATCTGCTTACTAATATTTCGATGTTTTTTTAGTTTTCATGTGTAAAATGGGTAACATAACTTAATGAGTACTATCAATATAAGTCACATAAAAGCAATTGCTTCAATAATGTTCAAAAATTTTCTAAAATAAAATAGAAAAGTGCTTCATTTTAAATCTTGAAGGGCTTAGTGTATAATCATTGACGTTCCATCCTTGTCAACATGTCAACAGAGCTACATATACACAATCTGAAAGTCAAGATCGAGAACTACAAATTTACTTTTGAAAAAAATTATGTTCACAGAATCAAGTGAATTTTTGGAGACAGACAATCACCGAATTTACCTTGATATAAAACGAGTTAGGTCAACATTTCCATGATTGACGAAGGAACCATGAGTTGTTTATTTCAGCATTCCTCTACATTTTCATATACTGCTATTAAATTTAGGGGTGGTTCATGCTCCAACATTCTATACTACGTAAACAATTCTTGTCTTGCAGAATACCTGTACACGGCTCTTTTATACATCGCCCTACTTCCTGATTCGTTCCCTCGCAATTCTTGCCACCGTGGTTTGGCATTGGATCGTTGCAATACCTCCGTCTTTCTTTCTGTCCAATGTTGCATGTGGTGGAGCACTGACTCCAGCTTGCCCAAAGTGACCAATGACCGTCAACTATATGGAATAAAAAAGAAACAAGACGTTACATTGCAAATCATATTCTAGTAGTGATATAATTTCTATTTCTCTGGTATCTTACCAACAAGTATCATTTCAAACCTTCTCCTCTAGATAATAAATGACATATTAAGCATAAAACGCATTAATTTCTAATGAGGAAGAACGGAAGTGCTCTGACCAAGGCTTACAACAAGGAGCCAGAAAAAAAGCTTGTGGATTTATCAGAGAGACGATTACTCTCCATTAACTCATATAATTGCTAAAACTTCCAGACACTTGTAATAACAAAGGGTATAGGGTAATAGGGTATTCAGCTCCCTCGCAAACTTTTAAAAAACAAAAATAAATTTCCTAATATCCACATACTTCATCAATTGATGATCTAAAAGATAAACACAAGAACCTAGTCAAAGTGTATTGAAAATAGGTATTGTCTCAAACCCTGTCAGTTAGAAAAACAGAATTTCTTGATTACGCTATTTCCTTATTGTCTCTTAGGCTTTACATGAATGTTGATGAAGCTGATTTGGCATGTTACCTGCTGTACCCCCTTTTCTCCAATTTCCTCTGACGAAATTCCCATGCTACTCATCTTCTCTTGACCCTGGCTTTTTGAGGTTTTTGCTCTGCAGACTGAGTCATTAGATACACCAAGAAGAGTTACAACAAAGTATCCCAAACCATTTCCTTTACCACGGCCATTATTTTAAAGATTTACCCTTCGTAGATGCAGACGTAGAAATGTTGGTAGACTGTCTCTAATACTGAACATCGGAGCATTAATAACAACCATAGTATCAAGTAGAATCACTTCATTGTTCGCCTGCAGACAACTAAGCTTGTGTATAACAAACGTATTCAGATCATAGTATGATGTACGCCGTAATTAACAACCAGTCGCTTCATGAGAGTTCTTGAGCTTCTGTTCAAAGTTTAGAGAGATGAAGTCCGGGTAGTTTAGGTGTTGTAATGGAGGGGTAATGGTCATGAATTTGAATTTCTAGGAGTTAAATAAACTCGTTACTCAAAGACTGTTAGTTTAAGAATGAACTTTCGATTACATAATTATAAAGAATCTGTGTGTCGTCTTGTATATCGTTTTGGATTCTTGTCATGATATTGCACACATCTATCCATTATCTTAACTTTTTAGAAGTTCTCTTTTGGAAATACAAGATTACCTGCAGTTATGAGAAACAGAGGGAGGTGGAGAATGCAATAAAATTTTATTAGAAAAGGACACTAGTGTTAGAGCAAAAAAAAAAACCAGGCGGTAATCTTGAAATACGGACATATATGTACTTTTTTCGATTTTGTCAGCATGTTTTGATTTACATGGCAGACTGCAGGAAGGCCTTCTTCTTCTTACTCATATCACATTCCTCTGACATTTTCGTAATATTTGCTTCTAATTAAATTAAGCTAAGATGCTTCACCTACTTGGACATGGCTTTGTATTGCAGCGAACTGTTTCATTCTCTGGTTCAGGGCAATTTCTTCCGCCGGACATGGGTTTGGGATTGATACACAGCCGTTTCCTAGTCTTTTTACCGCCTCCACATGTGGCCGAACAAGGACTCCATTCCTCCCAATGTTTCCAACCTCCATCAACTAAAAATAGGGTATATGATGAGATATAAATCAGAAATTAGAAACTGATTGCACAAAGGATTGAATACAAAGTAATAGTTGCAAACATACTGATGACTTATTGAACGTAATGGCACCAAGCGATGAATAACTTAGCCTGCTTGCGGACGGATCCAAACTGGAAATATGAAGCTTCAATGTTTATGATACATACGGACGTTACGTAATAACATGGCTCCAGTTGAGGTGGATGCAAGGAGGCAACTGTAATACTTTTGCATGCAGGATTGATGATGATAATGATTTTTTAGTCCCATAAGTATTACTATCACGTTTATTATTAGATATGAATGTAATATAATAAAGTTGATTTGATCATAAATTTATCATGTATACGGTAAGGAAGATGGAACTGGTGATCAGGAAAATGATGATGATTATATAGATAGCATTGTTACTAAATAAGGCAGGTTCATGGATGACGTAATTACCTGCCTAGTGGCTATGAAAGATCGAAGGGGCATGAAAATTAGAAACTTGTCGAGTAGACATGAAAAAATAATCCATAAGTGACAAGTCTAAATGTTGATAGAGGGGCGCTTTTTGCTCCATACACTTTCAGTATTTCAAGACAGTTGAAAAATCCGTACGGAGAAAAATTTTGGAAAGTTCCCTATTCCTTAACATACAGTGGCATCCCCAATGTTGAAGGAATAAAATTTACAGTGCCTTGTTAAAAGAGAGAATTTGAAAGATTAGGTTGAAAGTTTGGAGAAAAAACTATATGTTATCAGCAGGAATCAGAACAGTGGCCAAAGCTGTCATGTTCTTCAACTAACTAAGCTATTTCGACCGTAAGGCAACTCACACTGTACGGGCACGTAAATTCTTACAATGGCATATTTTGGTATTTTCGAAACTTTTTGTGCCGATCGGTGTGGGGACCTTCCACTTAGAGGAAAACTGCAACTTTGAGTGAGCATTAACTTGATGAATGGTCCTGATGACATCGCGTCCATGATGATGTCGAATGGCGCAGAAAGTTTGCTCTCTTGAAGATTGAATCGAGTTGCATGATGACATCCACTAAAGGAGGAATTTCAGCTAATGTGGTGCATGTAGATAATGTACGATATCATTGTAGTCGCCATTATTTACTAGGTAGATGAAGACGCAGTGTAAACATGGGTCCAGGATTCGAACCTCTGCAATGATCAATTAAAAACCTGTAAATAAAATTGTAATCAAAGAGATATCATAATTTATTATACAGTACTAAAAATAAGGACATGCTTAGTAGGATAATGTTGGTTGAAAAGTCATTTTAACAATAATAGGTTGTCCAGAAAACAATTGGATTTCCTTGGGTGCCAAGGGTGTATATCCTATTTTGTGAAATAGGAATTGCTAAGTTCTTCTTCGATTCCGCCACCTTTTAGTAAACTTGACTTACGCATATCTCCCTATATTTTAGGTTGTCTGTTCCCTTTGTAAAGGGTTGCCATATCAAATTGTCCTCTTATTGTGAAATTCTACCATCCCAAACCACCCTCTTGTTACTTTAAGCCAGGTTCCTAGTTTTTGAGGAAGTAACTATCATGGGTTTTGGGGAGTGAAACAACTTTCCAAATACGTTTCCTGTAGCAGTTTCATGACCATTTTGATTGGGAAATTAGTTGTTTTTTGTGAATAAAATGATCTATTTTGCCCGCATATCTAGCCATTTTCATGTCAAGAATTGACACTGAACGAGCTATAATGCAATTTTTTCTTCGATAAAAGATGCAATGTGCTGCAGACAGTATTATGTAAAGAAATGACTAATTTTATGTTAACTAAGGAAGGAAATTGATTTCTTACCGTTCACATTAGGACTTGTTGCCATGCAATAAGAGCCTATGACTTGTTTACTGCAATCGAAATGACCTTCAGATATCTCATTTTGTTCACTGCATTTATGAAAAGGCGGACGAAACCCTTATAAAAATGTCAAGGAAAGGGACTTCCATAATGATGATTGTCAGCTTATTTTGATTGATGTTGAAATCACACTGTGTCGTTAACTGGTCAGCGGAAAAAATGATAATAGAGACCGCTCCATACCAATCGATGTAAGGAGAGGACCTATATAGTTTCTGTTTTCGATGCTTTTTGGGTTCTAAGGTACCCCACAAGTGTAATATAGCGCAAAGGTTGATGGGACGTATTGCCTTAGTGATTCTTATTTCCAAAGGGAACAAAAAGATAAAGGTAGATCATTTATGAGAAAAGAATACATCATATTTATTAGTGAATTATGAAGATCATTTATACCAGGGCATTGGCGCTCATTGCAATAGTCCAAATCGTAATGATCTTCAGGGCAACTGCTACCTCCGTGAGAAGGTCTTGGATTAGTACAGTATCTTAGTCGTTTCTTTCGTCCATGTCCACATGTAGCAGAGCAGGCAGACCAATGCGTCCATGGAGTCCATTTACCATCGACTAAATGACAAAAAAGCATTGCAATGAAAAAATAGAATCTTAGTAACAGAAAAGGGTCAACCTAATGTGATATTCTATGTTATTTATCTCCTCCGCAATTGCCTGTCACCAACGGATGAAGATAAATTAAGATTAAAACAGTTCAAAGTTATTATTTTTGTGTCCAACTCATGAAGCGATCTTGTAACAGGTCATGCATTGGTTAAAACACAAGTTATCTGTCAATGAAGATAATAAATCTTAAAAGTCTGCTTCCAACTAACCACTTCTCTTCAACTTCAACACAAAGTACTTAAGTTACTTATTATATACAAGCAGTACCACAACGTCATGATAAACTATGTGATAAACTAACAAAGAGGAATGTCACACTACGGCATAAAGTACCAACACGGATGTATGGACAAGAAATGGTGTTGTATCAAGGTGATTGTCACGGATTGCAGGGTGTGGGTCGTACAACCCAAAGACTGGAATCTGGGATCAAACAACACAGCCGTGCTGTAATTTGTATTCGACAAAGGCTGATAACTGAGAGAAACCGAGGAAGCAACCTGAAGTTTTGTGTAAGTAAAGTGATGCAGAAAGATTTCATGATATTCAGAAATGGGCAGACTGAATTTGGTTTCATCGTCGATGACCTCTTCGCAACATGGTAACAAACATAAACAAGGGATCTATGCTGCTGTCAATATGGATCCTTTCAAAAATCTATTTTTCTATCAATTGCTTTCAAGTTCTGAGAACAAGATATTCATTCTTCTTTATATTCACTCACGGGCATGTATCCTTATCTTAAAGTGGGATATTGTCAGAAGAACACTTTAAAGAGATGGCGTTGTGGAAACAGCAAGAATGACATTCGAGATCTGAAGTACAGATGAGGTCAAAGATTAATTTTACTGCATAAAAGCGTAAGATAACAGAAGATAGCAGCAAATATAAAGGGAGAATTTATAAGACGGTAGTAAGACCAGCAATATTGTATAGGTTGGAGAGGATTGGACTGATCAAAAAGAAGGAATCAGAATTGGAAGTTGCTGAATTAAAGATGCTGAGGTTTTCCCTTGGAATGACCAGAATGGATAGGATTAAAAACCAATACATCAGGGGTTCAACACATGTTAGAGCTATTGGAGGGAAATTAAGGAAATTAAGGCTGCGATGCTTCGGGCACGTACAGAGAAGAGAGGAAGAACATATAGGGAAAGAGTATTAAGAATGAAACCCCCAGGGTGGAAAAGGAGAGTAGGCTGAAGAGAAGATTTTGAGATGCTATAAAAAAGGATATGGTGGTTGCTGGTGTTGAGATGGAGGACATCAACGACAGAGGAAAGAGGAAGAGAATGATCCGCTGTTGCGACCCCTAAAAAGGAATAAGACGACAGATGAAGAAGAAAAGCGTGAGATAACGAAGTATGTGGAAAATTCAATATTTCACTGCACAACTCACCTGGGCATGGTCTAGCCACACAATTTGTTTTCTCATAGTGAGGCCCACTACAATATTTCCCTCTATTTGTAGGACGTGGATTTTCACAGTATCTGTGACGTTGCATTTCTCCTGTTCCGCACAATGAAGTACACTTAGTCCATGGGCCCCAGAGTGTCCAATGACCATGAACTGTAAAATGCACGTGTAGAAAAGAATTTCAAAGGAACTTAGTTTTGATCAAGAGTATTGTAATTCAAAGGCGTTTAATATTCGCTCTTTATGGTCTGTAGATTTACTATCAAACTTATCATGGAAGTTGAACATGCAGTTCATAGTGAGCATAACTGACGATATTATGTGCTAGTCTGATTGTCGAAAGATAACAAAGAAGGGCAATTTAGTCCAACTTCGCTTACCAAAGAAATGATCCCTTTGACATAGAAAAGAATTAACTAACTATTTTAGGAAGAGAGAATTTGAATTGATAAGTTTGAATAGAAACTAGAGTAATAGAAAAGCATGTCACCAACGGGTTGAAATTTACAAATGACCGTGAACAGTTTGATTGGCCAGATGGTAATCAGGTCACATGGCGCAGAGAAGTTGGTCTCCAAAATTGCAAAGAGCTGGATGTTGATTTTCTCCGGTGGAATATTGGGAGCTAACATGGCGACTAGAGAAATAGATCATGTTATCAACAGCGGTCACCTAGCTCAATAGATAGAGCGTACGCCTCACATGCGTGGGTCACGGGTTCGAATCCCTTTGGTGACATACTCTTTATATTTCTAGTATTTCTTCAAACTTATCTAGCTTTTCTTCGTTTCTATATTTCAGAGCCATCATATTTTTCACATTCTACATAGAAGACGTGAAAATTATAAAGAGATCTGCTGCCAAATCATAAACAGCTTCGATTAAATTTCTAACATTTACGAATGCTTAGTTTGAATAATTTTCAGTCTGTAGCTTGAATAGCTGCCAGTAAATATTCAATATTTCTTTTATGGCATTACAATAAAATGTTAGACTCTTATTTGTGTAAACGGATAATGCATCAACGGCAATGTTACGAAGTTCTATTAAATATTACTAAATATTACAAGGAATGGACACTGAAATGATAACACATATCAGTAGTAGCATGTAAATATGTATTGTCGATTACGTCATAGTTTCCAGCGGGAAGCACTTTGGTGGGGGTACTAACAGACAAGTAATATCTGGATGGTATGTACAAATAGGAGTTGCTGCTGATGCAAACATATTTTTGTAAGCACAGTGTAGGACACTTTCCTGATGTTGAGTGACGTCCCAAATACAAACATATTGAAAGGCATGAGTCGCCCAACAAAGCTTGCTAGAGCCTTGAATGTGCTGTTAGTAGCCAAGGGGGTATCCAGAGCAACCAGTTTAAATGAAAGTCTAGTGTTCCTCGGAGTCCGAAATCGAACAACATAAATCAGCAAAGCTTTTCAAAGTACAACAGCCTGAAGATGGGGGAAGTATCTCTCAAAACAAAGCTCTGAAAAAGACTAAGACTCAAGACATGACAAACATCTACTATCAATGGCATCAACTGAGTCGACAAGCGTTAAAATCTTTTTCTAGTAAATCTGTCTAGGACCTTCATTTTGAAATTTGTGATGTACAACGATATTCCCAGTTTCTTTAATTTCATCAAATTCGATTTTTTGCTCTAGGTAGCTCTACTGACATTACGCAGTATGTGTGTAAAGTGTAGTGTACTGTATAGACAGCTATCGACTGTCTGGAAATCAGACGAAACGATTGCCGAAAAATTACTGTTAACCTTTGTCAAAACTTGTATCAAATAAAGCGCGTGACGATGTCCCACCCAATGCCTCCTAGTGAGCAGAAACATCAAACGACCAATTATAAAGCAAATGGGTCAAAACAATACCAATTCGGCAGTCAGAGTTCTGATTGGCTATTTTATACATACAGTTGGGTATAAGATTCATTGATTCCCTTTTCGATTCATATTCTGACGATTTTATACTCTGAGGAGTGTTTAGACGAAAAAGCTTTTAAGTACTAAAATGAATGCACTATATCGTGCAATTTCAATTGTAAAAAATAATGAAACATACTTGGACATGGATCTCCTGTGCAAGGTCTCGTTTCCGTATTAGACCCAGGACATACTTTGCTTGCACCACCAATCATGTTGCATTGACGTACTCTTATCGCTGTTCCAACGCCGTCGCAAGTAGCAGTGCACCAAGACCAACGTCCCCACGTGGACCAATAGCCATCAGCTACGATCAGGCAATAAAAATAACAAGACTCTCGCCATTTTAATATTTAAAAATAAATGAAAAGCAAAGTTATTACCACAGTAGTATTGACACTACAGAATAAGTAATTCCTTCATTCTAGAGAACCTATTCCTCAGTTTTAGGTTACACTGCCATATAAACACAAGCACAATAGTTCTGCACTCGTCCAAGCAATGGAGTTCTACATGAAGTGCATGTCTATACGCTTAAAATAGTAACATTGAGGTTGAGCATTCACTCAAATAAGAATAACGAGAACTCCAAAATAGGATGTAACGTAAAATAGTAAAGACCTACGTAATGTAGGCTCGCAAAGCAAGACGGGACAATCTTTTTTCTTCCCTTTCATTCATTTAGGTAAAACTTTGAGTTTTTGATATGCAATTAACGTCATTGACATAATTTATTCGTATGCTTTTACATACGCACGAGGCTTGGTTATCAGTTAGAAGTTAAAATTTCCAGGGCAGCTGAGTTACCTCTTATGGAAATTTCGTACATGGGTTTATCTGTCTTGGAATTAAGTACGAGTTCTTACACGTAACCAAAAAGGTAATAACTCTTTTCTCTTGGTAACTATATTTGTTGATTTCTTTATGGTTTACTCTTTTCCATGTCCAAGATTATAAATTATTCAGTTTCAGTTGGAATGGAGGATAGCGCAGCACTTCCTTGCATTTTAAGAAATTGTAGAGACCGTGAACATCAACAGGCCCGTGATTGTCAAGTCACTACATACAGACCTGAAAAGGTTGAATCGGCTATTGCACTACATTTGTTGCGTAACAGAGATTGCGCCGATTCTTATGATGACAGTAGGTTCTCTATCTTACGTAGGGCTAGGGCGGATATTCATCTTCGTATTTTAGAGGTTGTCTCCATCGCCTCCCTGAGGCCGTCACTTTGTCAGCCAAAAGACTTTGTATTCATTCTTTCATTGTTTCGTTAATTCGTTACCGTGTCCTTATGGTTAACTATGTGTAATTGTTTCGTCTGTCATTTGTATACTTTATGTAATTATCAGCACCGTACTGTCCATTTTATTCCAATTCTCGCGATTTTTGCCTCCTGGACACGAGTTCCCATTTTATATTTGTAGTAATTAGCTACTCGTCGTTATTGTTTATTACTGTTTTCATGTTATCTTCTTTTTACTCATCTTATTGTAGTTATAATTTAAAGCCTTGTTAATTTATATCTAGTTTAGCATCGATGTCATTGTCCTGACGAGGATCGATCGAAAAACGTCGACAAAAAATGAAATTCGTCATATCTCTTTGTATATTCAAGTTCTGTAGTACCAAAAATCTATTTATTCTGTTTTTATAAAATTTAACGTCGTTATCATTGTACTGTAATTTGGTACACGATGAGAATATAAAACTTTTCATTTGTAAAGTTAAGAGCAATAATTCATCGATCATCTCAAGTTAAGTGCTCTCCTTTTTCTATGACATAACTAATGATAATTTTCGTTTTGTAAAGAAGGTAATCAATTCCTAACCTTAATAAAACCCTGCAGTTTTACCTAAAATTTAATCTCTTTTCAAGTTATTGACTTTATCATCCTTTAAGGACTGTTTGTAAGAGATAAAATGGTTTGGTTGTGAATGCTCAAGTTCTCAAGGGAAGGGAGTGCTAGGACATCGGAGATGTATCCTGCAATATGACATGTTGATAAATTTCATGTTTTTTTCAATTTTTCTCTTTCACTTGGTTGAGTATTAAGCTTATAAACAAAGTAACCATAGGTTGTCTGTGGTGTGATATTTTTTTAAATAAACAAATACGTAAATGTAAAATTCTATCATGAAAAGAACCGTCATAAGTTACAGTTTCTGCTTCTTTCTCGATTACAATATTTATTCCTACGCCTTGCTAGATTTTATCGGATACACTATCAAAACACAACTACCACATGGCAGAAATGTAAAAATTGACGCTTAATAATTTGCTAACAGAACTATAAAAGCCCCTCCCAAACCAGAATACGGTCTTCTTCTGATAACTAAGGTATACTGCACATCAAAATATTTGGCGGCCAGTGTGAGGAGAGTATATTTTATGATGGAGTCAGAAATGGCAGCATAGATTGCACGAGCATTTACATTTTTATTACAGCTATTAATGCCTTATTCTACTATTGTCAGACACATCAAAGATCTTCTGTTATTAGGTATGTTTTGCAGACGTGAAATTTTAGTTATACATAGCATGATTTGTTTTACATCGTTTTAAAACTGACGTGCTTTATATCTGTTTTAGAACTTTATCTACTCAAGACTCAACCATTAAATGATGTACAATAATTTGCATACGTTTGTCAGTGGCTCATGCACTGTTAAGTGTCACCATCGATAAATAAAGCTGTTGAAAAAAATAAACCACATAGCATTATTTTATACATAACATAGCATAAAATAACATAATCTAGTGTAACATAGGATCACATAACAGTACGTAACGTAACGTAACATAACATTCATTGCATAGCATAGCATAACATAACTTAACATGACATAACATAGAGCAACATAGAGTAACATAACGTAACATAGGATAACATAAAATAACATAACATAACGTAACATGACGTAACATAGGATAACATAAAATAACATAACATAACATAACATAACATAACATATCATGGATTGTTGAAGAGAAACAATGTTAACATTCTGCAAGTAGGTCCAACAATTCGGTATCTCATACGTGCACTTGTGCATTAACATTAGCCTCACTCTTAACACCAGCAAATGGAATGTGGATTAGTTAAAGCAAGTTTAGCTTACTCATCATTTAGTTCACTTTAGTACATTGAGTTCTCGTTTGCGGACATGAATGCGTATCAATAATGGCTAAACAAAATTCCAAATCGTCTATACGTTGAAAATAAAAATATACAGTTGGCATTTCTAACCTTCACAAGTATTTTTCCCGTCTCCACTGTATCCATTTGTACATTCACAGCGGAAATCATCATCCGCAATCTTGACACATTTGCCATGTTTCATATGGCAACAGTGATGCCTTGTTTTGCAGACATGTTGATCTTAAAAATGGGGAACATCAAAAACTACTGGTGAGCTGTCAATCGGAGCATCCGAAATGTGAAAGCAATTGATTCTATTTAGTCCATATGAAAATAAAACTATGGAAATGTACGTCTCGTAAGAATTCGAATTTGCCATTGACACTGAACTAGGAATATATCGAATGTAATTATAATTAATATCAATTTAATGCTAAAGACGTTGGCTAATGGAGACGTTCCTTGCTTTCAGTCCAAGAGGGTCGTTGTTCAAATCGAGGAAGCTGCGAGGTTATGGTAGGTTTGATTATATCAGATAGCACTGCAGCAACATAAGTAGACATTGCTTAGGGACCATTGGTGCCTACAACTAAAACTATAGTTTGATCTTACTGCTATTTGTGACCCTCCGTTCTCTAGTAGACAAGTAACTTATCTTTTGTTCAAGAGGGTCAGGGTACAAATCGCGGAAGGACCATTGGTGAAATTAAGAAGGGCATGCGGTCTTAATTTGCTGTATGTTCCAGTAACAAGTCACATGTACATTGGTTCTACCCTAGCCCCTGTAAAAGGGGAGTGCATGGCGTTAAAATAGCATCATCATGATCATCATTATCATCGTGATCATGATAATGATCATCATGATCATCATGATCATGATCATCATCAACATTATCCTTTTGATCTCATTATCATGATCATGATCATCATCATGATCACCATCATCTCTAGACCTGCATTATTTACGAACCTCTGTTGTTTTCCATCATCTTGTTTGTCTCAAGGTATTCCCTTATACGTCACTTGCTATGGAAATCATCGCTTCTTCAATAACGACTGCTATTTTAGACTGGACGAAACTCTTCCGGATGCGAAAGTAAATTTTAGGTAAATTAAACTAATGAGTTACACGAAAAATAGGAAAGATCGTGGATGGCGAAAAACAACGTTCAAGTTACCTTTGCGTCGTGCCAAGTACTTCATTGATTAACGAGCCTCTTTATTGTTTACATTTTAAAAACAACTTATGATAAATTAGTAATGTTTGATAAGAGCAAAACAAAACTAACAGTAGCCATATTATTCGTAAGCTTTATTCACACGAAGTTCTTAATCTTAAATTCGATGTGGTTAATAAGGAACATATTGATGTTGTAGAGTTTTTTAATGATGTGTCCGTTGTGTTATAGATATTGAAAGTAAGTAAAGTAAAAAGTAAAAATACCCCCTACCTATTTAAATTTCAAGTTCGTATTTATATCAACAAACACTCATCATATAAACCATATTTAATAACAAATTTTACGGAAAATTTCATACATTTAATATCAAAGTAAAAAACGAATAACTTACGACATATTTCACGCCTTTTCTTATTTAACATACTTCCTGAATGTAGGCACTTGATGGACTGTCGATTTTCCAAAGTATCTAGTCCTTCTAAGCGTTTGCCGAAGTAGTGTCCTGGGTATTTTAATTCTTGCCAAAGCCAGAGCATGTTGCAGTCGCAGCGGAATTCGCTTCCTGAAAGATACCTTTGGAAATTGGACATTGATAAACTTGTAAATAAGCAACAGGTAAAATAAATCTGCACTGATTTGGGGGATAGTAAATAATGGACTGTTGAGAAGATATCTATAGTGGAACCTGACGTACAAGGACGGCCATGAATGTCTTAAAAATAGCAAAAAGGCTGTTAATAGTGACATTTTATATTTATCTGGTATAGTTTCAAAACGCTGCTGCATTGAAAGCAATTCATGTTCTAGACTATCGCCGACACACACATCTCCACCAAACCGTCCCCAAGGAAAAATGTTCGATGTTCCTTAACAAAACCAGATAGCCAGAGACCACGTTAGGGTAAACGGAAAAAATTGCTGTTTTAAATTATCCCTCTAGCTCAGTTAGAAGAGTAGAAGACGCGATTGCGAAGGCCATATGTTCGAATCCCAATTATCATTTTTTTTCTCTAGTATCTTTCAAAGGGATTTAAAGAAATAGCGTTAAACCTTCTTGGTCATCATCACTTATGGAGGTCTTTCTGCCACTTTGATATTATATTGAATATTATAAAAAAGGTACAAAACAATAAAACTGCACCAAACAGTCTAAATATTTTAGTACTGAAAAGCATGTTTTCTGTATTTCGTGCAGTTTTATGAAATATCATATAATATTTGTCAAACATTACTTACAATCCTTGAAGTGGTAGTTGCGCAAATATTGAGAATGGTAAGGTGGCAAATGACCCAGAAGGAGTATACATATCTCTCATGTATCTATAACAGAAGTTGAAAGGACGTTATTTAGTAAATTATCTGTGTTTGCAAATGGGGTAACGCAAGAAGCAATGGTGCGTGTTAACCAAGCGAGTGTTTTTGAATAAATCAGGATGATGTCGAGTTTATAGCTCTTAAAAAACAGTTACAAGGACAAGAAATATTAAACTACTTCCAGCTTATTATGCTCTACATTCATATTACTATTATGATAGTTTTACTCACAGGAATTGCAATTTTCTCAAGTCTTTGAATGCATCAATAGAAAGAGTGGACAACTGACTTCCACTAAGATCCCTAAATGCAAAACAAATAAATATTTTTAACGCTTTTAATACTTTATATATATATAGTGTATCTACCTGAGTACTTGTATATATACATGTATATATATATATATATATATATATATATATTTATAGAACTCATTAAACATGAAGTGCTTACGGAGCTGGCCCGGATCGAACACAGGATCTCCCATACCGAAAGCGAAGACTTTACCATTGCAGTAAATAGTGTAATAGTAAAGTCGACAATCCGGGCAGTCGATCCCGAATTCTCACCACCGCCAGCAACCTCATTTTTTTGTTTCGCTGTTAGCTTCATCAGTGCCATTTGTTTGATATAGGTACTTAGGCAGACACACGAGCAGTCATGAACTACATAGTATAAACATTAAACACTAATTAAACATGAAGTGCATACGGCGCTGACCCAGACAGAACCCAGGATCTCCCACACCGAAAACGAAGACTTTAATGAGTTATGGAAGAACAATCAAACACTGGCTCTTACTCATTGCTAGCTTTCTGACTATTTCTTTCCTTCCTCTTTCAACTTCCATCTACCTCCCTGGACACTGTATACCGATAAAAATTAATTGTTTAAATCTTAAAATTTCTACTATTTACAAAACGATAGAAGTGCTTACTAAAATACCAGCTCAAGCAACCAAAAAAACCCGGGAGAAACAACAGTGCTAAGCAAACAACCTATCCCAATCTTTACAAATTCTAGATTCCTTAACGTAGTTCTACCAGTGTATAGAGTTTTCGATGGGTTACTTGTTTAATCTAGAGAGTAAACATCCCAAGTCAGCCTCGTCTTGAGAATCCCTCTATGTAGGGTTGGGTCAGGCCAATGTGATGAATGCAGAGGGCCAATATGAGAAACCCACCAATGTGAGGAGGGTGATAGCACCATCAAGGCCTCATCCGCCGTTAAAGGAGGGCTTACCTCGCAAGTGTCACCCCTTATAACAAAGGTGGTCGGGCCCAACTGCAAGACATATTAAGACCATCTTTAGGTCTCATTCCCTAGCATAATTGGTAGAAAGCTTTGCAAAGTATGTTGTCTCCCCACAATTATAGTTTAAGTGGTTGGTACCTCCCTTTTACTTAGCCCATCGGGTCTTCAGGTTAGTTTGTTCTGACAAGATTTTTTCTAGCGTAAAGACATTTCTGTGTTTTGAATGATTTATGAGCTTAAACCTCCAATCCTGGATACACTAGCATCTTTAATTCTGGCTCGCACTAGGTTCTCTTTGAGCCATGTGGTCCTTCTTTATCAAACACTGGGTTTACACCTACAGACGTTTTTTGTTTCTCATCGCACTCAATTATATTTAAATTGTCAAAAAGAATTTTGTGACTGAAATACTCCCGTGGTTTTCACTAGCATCTGTAATTCTGGCTCGCACTAGGTTCCCTTTGAGCGATTTGATCCTTCTCAATGAAACTGGGTTTACACCTAAAGACATTTTTTTGTTTCTCATGGCACTCAAGTATATTTAAATTGGCAAAAATAATTTTGTGAATTTTCCCACGAAAACCTTGATGGTAAGCTAAGGATAAAGCGTCCCTCTGCTGCCTCTGCTCAGGTGTTGGGGCATGTGTTGCCTCAACCATGACCTGCTTCAAGTTTTTCCATATCCACAAAATCTTCTTCCGTGACTCATGTTTAACTTCGTCTAGGACTTGACCATCTAGTATGACTGAACCTCTGTTACTATGAATCTTGCATATTAAAAAGTACTGACGTTCATTTTTATAATATTTTTTCAAACTTCTTCTAAGCAATGCAATTTCTCGATATTTGATACCACTTTCTATTATGAACACACTTCAAAGATCTAAATGCTTTAGATAGGAGTTTATCCACTAGCTTACACCATGTCTTGTACCGAAAACTTTGTGGACACTGTTTCAAAGTGGCAATAATATTGAAATAATACTGAGCTCGAATGCAAACGAACAAAAAATATCAACAGAATGTTGTAAGATGTTGTAAGAATGCAAACACTTACAAAATGACCAAATTTTTCATGGTGCTAAAGTGGCCTCTCGTAAACTTGATCGCTTTGTGGCAGCTCCGTTTTCTGCAACATTCCAGTTTTTGGCAAGAGCAGCACAGGTAGCTTGCGTCACTAGGGATGGAAAGTGTTGAAAGTTAATAGACAGGTATTTTACTCATATGTGGAAAATCTTTCAATATCCAAAAAGATATCCTCTTTGACTGCTTACCAGATATATTCGTAGCTAGCACTGGTGCTATTTACAACATCCTAAGCTACCTGTTCAAGGCAAACTGTTATTGGAGCTACAATTTCGGACTTATGGAGAGGTTTACCTAGCTCCCGTGTCAACATTTTGTTAAGTTTGAAAAAAGCATTTCGGATATCTCCATGTCAGACCTTAGTACGCCCCATGTGGCAAATGTCTTGCGTGATTTTTCTCATTTTCAACCAAATTTATCAAAAACTTAACTTAAAATCTTCCACGAATGTAGGTTCTTGACGCAGGCAGGGTCATTGTTTTTCAAGCAGGTCAGAAGTTGAGGCGTTGCCAGCGGTGAAAAAATAGGGTTCTTTAAGTCCGCAACACCAAGAATATCAAAAAGTTCATTCAGCAGGGTAAGATAATATTTAATAAAATCTTATACGATTTAGGAATATAAAAACCCAGGCAAAAATTCTAATGGTCAAAGAGATATTTAGTCAAAAAATTCGATTT
>JAAAKL020002754.1:0-25032 GCA_010016065.2 Carybdea cf. marsupialis auct. non (Linnaeus, 1758) | reverse complement strand
CTCACTCTCTCTTGCTCACTCTCTCTTGCTCACCCTCTCTTGCTCACTCTCTCTTGCTCACTCACTCTTGCTCACTCACTCTTGCTCACTCACTCTTGCTCACTCACTCTTGCTCACTCACTCGCGTCAATTAATCGCTCGCTCATTCCAGCTCATGAGCAGACAGAGTAAAAGACAAGATCTTTTGTGGGTATTGATAGTGGGGCATTCTTTAATTTTTTACATGTTAATCTTTAATGAATGTTGATTTTTATTTCCCATATAGAACACCCCGAACCTCTTCCTCCTGGTACAGATGAAAACGTTGATACAGTTCCCACCGTAGACGACCAGACAAAACTTGGCATAATCGTCGGCTCTTCGATCGCTGGGGTATTTTTGCTGATTCTGATTAGTGTTTTTATTTGGAAGAACCCATTCCGGTAAGTTTAGCCCAAGTTTTGTCGTTCGCTTACTCGTACGTTCACTTCACTAAAGTATACAAAATCAAGTTATGGCTTATCCAAGTGTCAGTCGATTGTGAATAAAGCATGGAATGGCGTCCTGGCGTCCGCATGTCGTAAAGATAAGGCCTGAGACGACCGCTAGCGCACAGTTTCCTTATATTGAGTAGTAACAGTTTCAGTATGTGTGACGTAGATCTATCAAAGAGGAGGGAAACAAGGTACCTCGTTACCCTCTTTGATGCTGTTGTTAACCTTAGTTATAACTGTACTAAGGTGCAAACCATAACTCGAATATTCTAATCGTATTGACTAAACTAATCATAACGAATATTCCAGTCGTATTTAAACAAAAACCAATAAACCGTATGCAGGATGAATGATTTATGAAACTTTTCTTATGCATTATAAAATCTCAGCCTCGTCATGGAAGAGTGACAAAACACACTAAGGAAACAAATTCGGAAACTAAAAATAAGGCGTCGATTGATCTCAAACAGGTTATATCAAGTTAGAAGAGCCCTCGTTTTGATTTCGTTTGATGGAGAGGCTAAATACGACAGGTATGGTTGATTTCTTCACAGTCAGTTCCTCTGGTTCTTTAGAGAAAGTCACTTAGTCTTGTACTGATTCACATAATTTTATGAGTTCTTACTTCCGACATCCTGAGTACCAAATTTTACGTTGTTTTAAAAAGTTACGAAGTTCGTCAACAGTGAATGAGAAGAAGTCGACTATGTCAGCCATGGTCAATATTTATTGAACATTTTAGCCCTACCACTGAAACTTCAGATGACGTAGTTTTGCGAGGCGGCGGCCAGATCGATACTAAGAACGCTAACCTGAAAGAAACGTATTCAACTTAACGATTAACCGTCAAAAAGATTTGGACGATGATTTGATGTGGACTTGCTGGCCACAATCATTCTTATTCATTCACGAGAAACGGTTGCCGCTAAAACCTCAACAGGACGACCGTGTCCTTGGCCTCTTCCGCTCCCATTTTGCTCTCTGATAGCAGTACAACTGCCTACACATGCTGTCCTTTTAAAATAGCGCCACTTGAAGTATCAACATTTCATTGTTACCTCCTCCATTTGTATGGTAACTGTATTTTTCTTGTTTCTTTTTCCTTGTAGACTGAATTCTAGCGCAAAACGGGGGTCAGCGTCTGGCGGACAAGGCTCTGCAGCTACGTATCTCTACCTGCAAAGAATGCAGGAGGGAACTAATACCAGCAGCACAGGCAACGGACATTATAGTAACACCTATCTGCGGTCGACGGAGAAAGGCGAAACGAACGGTAAGTTTTACGTATTTCAGGGAAGGACTGTGGTCGCTTGGACTCGTGACTGGACGTCTGTGATTCTAGGTTCGAGTCCATAGTGGTTTTATTTTAATAATTCTACTTTTTCGTTCTTTCTGTCTAGTTTAATGGAAGACCGAAAACAAAAATCAAGACTTCCTTTATATAAATAGTATCGTGACTATTTTTTATAGTTTATTTTTTACAGTGCATTACCTATTAACTTAGGCTTTCATTTCTGTAAGGGTGATTTTATGGATTCTGGGCGCATAAACATAGTTAACAAATAGCATCAACTATGTCAAGCTATAAGAAATTTGGGGATTAATTTCCCTCGGGCATCAATCTGATTGTTGGGATCGTCTTTCAGAGGGATTTTTAGTTAATGTCCCCCCAACTACTGTCACTATAAAAGGCACTTTCCTCATCTCTCCTACCACTAAGCTAAGACTGAGAACTCCCTGTAGTGGCTACTGGATGTTCTTGAACAGAAAGAAGTGGAACATTGACCTGCCCAAAAATTCTATTGCCCGAAATTTCATTGTCGGCAATTAGTTATAGCCGGAAAATTTTCTTTGTTCTTACGCACGATTTTCACCCACAAATCTAAGTCTACAAATGACTCTGTTGTTGTGGGATTTTTGTTGATTTTATTATTGTTATCGTTGTTATTGTTGTTGTTTTTATTGTTGTTGTTTTTAGTGTTGTTGTTATGATTGTTGTTGTTTTTCTTGTTGTTTTTCTTGTTGTTTTTCTTGTTGTTGTTTTTCTTGTTGTTGTTATGATTGTTGTTGTTATCATAGTTATTTTTGTTGGCGATTACCGGACTTGGATTAACCTTGTCCTTGGAAAGTTTCCTATCGTACGACAAAAAGTCGTTTATGCAGCGAAACATATTGACAAAGAGATGCCCAGTGCAATATTTTATCAAGCCAGTGAAATGTAACAGCCCAGGATACCAAGTCCTCCTTTTGGGATGGTGTCGTGTTGTAGAACATACAGAAATGTAGACATTAGGAACAACTAAAGCCGTGCCAATTGTGATATCTTCTTTATCAACTTTTTGTCTGCAAAAACTGAGAGAGATAATATCCTTTCTATTTGCAGGTTATGTAACGCATACAGCTGAGGTAGGTGCCAATTCTCGCATTCTTTGGTTTCTTGATATTAGATGCTTGATTGTGCTATCAGCCTTCCAGTACTCCATCACGTTCCCAGGTGCACTCCGTTCGAGTTCAGTAAAAGAGGTGTTACTATGAAGTATAGTGAATGTGACCATTTGTAGGACAGCCTCACACTGCCATGTCAATTATTGCTTTCAGTGACAGTTTGAAATTAAAAAACATGATGCAATCTGTCGCTGGTTTGGGTCGACTGCTTTCCAATATCGCTCAAAATGTATGTTTATCATAAAATATGATACTGCTAAACAGTTGTCAAAACGTTTTAGGTCTGGTGTGTTTTTCAACGAGTGTATTTCAATGAGTTGAAGACCACTTATAGGGGAAAGCAGTCCATGTCATTATCTCGTTTCAAAATGTAAAGTAAATTTGCATCACGTTCCCAGAAGAATCTTTTAGGATACTCTATGATAAGGGTTTTTAAATTAGTGTAGAAGCAGTTTTGTTTGCAATACTTTCAGCTATAATGTTTTCTTAAGTAACAGAATCAAAGACTCAATTCAACTAGTGTCAACTATGGATGCAGTTATGCCCTGTCTAGTACAGTCTAACGGAGTGTAGTTTAGTTTTATTTAGTTTAATGTAGGGTAATGCAGTGTATTGTGGTGTGATGAAGTGTGTTGTTTTGTAGTGTAGTGTAGTGTAATGTTATGTAGTGTAGTATAGTGTAGTAGTGTGGTGTAATTTAGTGTAGTGTAGTGTAGTGTAATGTGGTGTAATGTAGTGTAGTGTAATGTAGTGTAGTGTAATTTAGTGTAGTGTAGTGTAGCGTAGTGTAGGGTAGTGTAGTGTAGTGTAGTGTAGTGTAGCATAGTGTAGTGTAGTGCAGTGCAGTGCAGTGCAGTGCAGTGTAGTGTAGTGAAGTGCAGTGTAGTACAGCACAGTGTAATACAATGCATTGCAATACACTTCACTGCACTACACTACACTACACTACACTACACTACACTACACTACACTGCACTGCACTACACTACACTACACTACACTACACACGATACTACAAAACACCTTACCACGACTTAGCACACCATTGCACATCACACCATTGCACACCACACTATTGCACACCACATCATTGCACACAACGCCATTGCACACAACGCCATTGCACACATCACCATTGCACACCACATCATCGCACAAAATACCATGGCACACCACACTATTGTATATAAGCTCGTAAGTCTATCGAGATTTTGTCAATACGACCTGTAATAACAAGCAAAATCACTATAGGCTCTATCGTTTCAATATAAATCTTACCTGATTTAGCCCTATTGATCAGCGAAAACGATCAGCTTCGATCAAATATACCCGTTTTATAGAGTTAATCGCCCAAAATACGATTCGAAATGTCAATGTGCTCTATTTTCCTCAGATTCTTCTTGCTGGGAATTTTGAAACATAAACCAGTGGTAGATACAATGTTAATTGCGTGTGTTCTTGAGAAAGAAGGATTTAAAATGATAAGTTTGAAACGATACTAGAAAAATAGGACTGCATGTTACCAGTAGGATTCGAACCCGCGACCCACTCATACGGAGCGTAAGCTTGACAAACTGAGCCAAGCTACGATGATAACTGATTGTATTTCTGTAGTTGCCTCATTAATTACCAATAACGATGACGGGGTGGATGTCAGTGACACTATGCATAATTAGTGACGCCATGCATTATGAGTACGATTGTGTTAAATAAGATGTGACGAGAAGTGGATATTGTAAAGACACAAGGCAGAAGGTGGATGTAAAAGAAGTTGAATAAAAGGGTACGAGTATGTTGATCATTTCTCACCACATATACAGCGTTATTACAACTAACTCTATTTCTGTAGTTGCCCCATTAACTCCTAGTAACGATCATCGGCTGGATGTCAGTACTTTCATGGTAACTTCACACGTCGCAGGGAGACGGCTTTCCAAAATTGCGTAGATATCGATTTCTGCCGGTAGAGTATTTGGATCTAACGTGGTGACTAGAAAAATAGAGAGTGTTGCGCAGTTGATCTAGCGCAGGTGACAAAACAAAGGCCCCGAAGGTGTGTCACGGGCTTGGGTTTCGTTGGTGTCATAGTTTTCTCTAGTCTCGTTTCAAACTTGACTGTTTATTGTATTAGCCCCTCCAAACGACATTAGGATAATAGATGATGATGTCATACCTCCATCGTAACCTTTTTCTCTTGCCTTACATCTGCTATTCGATTTGCTAATAAATGGAGGGGTTGTTGAGAAAGTGAAATGTCAGGCCTAGACTGTACGATATCTCTGGGGTAGTTTTGGTAAGTTGGGGAGCGACAGCGTGTCAAGGGGCGAGCAGGTAGACATTATGGTTCTGGCGGTCGTATATTGGGATGCCGTGATTAGATCACGGGTGGAAAAGCGGTCACCACTTAATTTGTGGTAGCTTGCGAAAAACGTTACATTCATTTTTAAGATGGTGATTTGCAGTTTTATAAATACAAATTCGAATAATGTTTCCGTTTTTTGAAAAATTGTAGCAGATAAAAGTAGTATTGATAGCTTGGTATATTGCAAATACCAGTATTTTATGTATGCGTGTATATATAATTTATTCCAGTATATGGTTGTTTTTGTAATTTATGTCGAAAAATTGTTAGATAGAATTGTTAGATAGAATAAAAAAGTTAGGTAAACAAACTCATCAGGCACAACAATGCGGCCGTCTCTTAAGTAAACTGCAAGCTTCGTTATCAGCATCGTATGCAGTCATGCACACAAGGTTAAATGATATCTCAGCTATCATCTCTGAAACGCATTTATGTCCATCGCTCAGTTTTGTAGAAAGTTAAGTGTTGTAACGCAAGCACGTAACTGCAACGCAGAAAGAATTCATCACAGTGGAGTGTTTTCTCTATTAGCGAAGCTTCAATGTCTTTTACTATTTACATTTTTTTAACGCAAATGGTCGCGAGTTATTGGGAATATTTTGTAAGTACCGCACGTAGTTGTCCTTTTTGATGATAGCTTATAACGTCAATCTGTCGAACCAACATATTTTTTTTATTTCGTCGACGCTGACAACGCACGTTACAGCCACCTTGGCAAGAACACCCCGCAGCATTGTATTGCACAAACTTTCACAACCAATCTATGGCTTTGCGACTTTATTTTGCCGTAGCGGTGCATTATTGATGCCCTGAAAATACGATGCTCCTGTTTGATCAATTCCACCAACATAGCATTGAATGTCAAAGAGTGGTAGCCCCTCCAAAGCTAATTTCTTGTTAGAAACTTTACTTGCTTTGTTTTGTTGTGAGTGGTTCGTCCAATTATATTATACTAAGCTTTACACCGACCTACAACACATTGGTTTTATGTTTACTATGTCATGCGTTGACTGTTTGCCTGCATTTATGTTAACCTTCCCACACACCTTAGGGTTATTTATTTCAGGCGTATTTACAAACTCACGGTACAGCCGTACACATTGTCCCGATTTCCACTTGTATAGGGCGCCTCATTTTATGTTTTGGGGCAAGGCGTCATAGCACATATCAGTCGTCAGTTCATGTTAGTTTAACCATGCTATAATTGTTGACACCGCTGTTTTCAACTCATACTGTATAGACGTTCCCGCCCATTCTAGATTATCATTTCTGTCGCACATCTGTAGTATGTTATGAAGGAACAACCGTCGTCTCCTCACCATTCACGTTGTAAATTCTTACATGGTCGTTATACAAGGCATCAGAATCGATCGAAGGGGATTTGCTAGCATTTTACTCATGATAGCACTTTGTTTAGATCGTGAAATTTTGTTAGAACCTATATTTTATTGATATAACGACACCGATACCCTATTCTTTCTCTTCAAACAAAGCACAGTTTGAGGAAACGAAGCCCAGCCCATGTCTTTTTCTCCTTGGGTCTTCAGCTAATGGTATTTTGTGTAGATCGTTGACAAGTTGATCTACAGCTAATGTTTTATTGATGTTGATCCCAGATTAATACTCCATCACCAGGATATTCGGTGCCATTTTAATAGAAATGAGAGAATTATAAGCTAGAGTAGCCTGCGCTTAACTTCCAAGTCTTGATGTTATGAACGAGATGACTTTCCCAACTTTACTAATCTGCCCAAACTGAACGAAAATTAGCGTTAACTTCAATCATGGAATGACTTTCACAAGACCGGTTAGCGATGCCACTCAGTACCTGCGCGGTTAGAAGCACCTGTGTCATGTTTTCCCGCAAGTAGGTAGTCGCGTGCTAAGTCGAATGATTTGAATTAAGTTAGGGCATGTATTCCATCAGGGAAGCTAAAGATAGACAATGGGATTCCCTCTGATTACACTTTACGGTTTTGTTGTTAATTAACATCGACCGTGATAAGAAACGAAGTTGTTTTTTGTGGTTATGGCGTCTGTCTTACAGTGTACTGATGAAGTAAACCGGCGAAGTAACGTTGTTGTTTTATTTTGTTCGAACTGAGGTGAGTTTGATTTTGAGAGAAGGCTAGTGGCGAGGATCTTGCACTTGATTTCGTTTTATCGTATTTCTCATTAACCCAGTGAGTGCAGGCCGATAGCTAGCGCCATGTTTGTGTAAGGAGGGAGGCCCATATTCCGTTCTCACTTTATCAAGCCGTAGACAAAGAATACTAGCCAAAATGCAATGTTTTTTGATAAAGGGACTTCTTCATAATGATGTGAAACTTTAATACCAATCTTCGGGATCTGGTGTTATTTGGTTTGCCGGTAAAGCAAGTTTCAGAAGTAATTACGCCGCTTTAAGTCATGTTGTCACAAGAGCTCTTCCAAATGTGGACCTATATAGCTAGAATAGTTTCTTAAAAGCGAGTTTGAAAATTTGCAAATTTTAAAGTTTTGGACAGATGAACCGATGATGTCATCATGAGATCATACGAGTTAAAGTTTCAAGAAATAAACTGCTCAAATTGAACCCCGATTAATCTCTGACAGGTAGCTGCAAAGTTTAAGGTATTGGGAATCATTTTTGTCTTGAAACGGCGGGCCGATCTTAAAGCTAATTTAAAAAGCTTGGAAATTTTGGTGACGTAAAATAACAACGCCATAATGAGGTTATGTGAGGTTTTTAATAACTTAGAATGAAATTGGATAAATCTCACACACATACCGGTTAAGAACAAGCTTTCGGACATCACTTTGAACTTGACGTCGCTCGGCTGATCTTTGCAACAAATTTGAAAAGCATGCAAATATAGAAATTTTTATCACTTGTAACACCGATGTCACAATGACACCCCGCGAGTAAAATTTTCTAGAAATATATAGCTCAAAATATAGCCAAAGAGATCTCGAATATACATATTTGTGACGATAAAGCTAATATTTATCATTTTAATCGTTTAAGGGTAGGGAAACACCCCCCCCCCTACAATAAAAGCGTTGATACTTCTATATGTTTCTGTGATTAAACTCAATGGGTATTTCACTAGCAGGATTTGTTTTTGTAGAATTGAGTCCTGAGTAGAAAACGAGATGGAAATAATATTTCGCGGTAAAAGTAGATAATTCTTGATTTCCAGAACGAGGCTGCTATATATACGTCCCAGTTCGTGTGTGGACATAAATGCCCCTATCAGTGTAGGCATACTGCATTTAAGCCCTTGTTTATATGGAGAGAGAGCTTGAAAGTAGTTAAATTGTCTATGGTCATACTATGTCAAATTGAGAATGGAGATACCGCAGAGCATCAATTGTAGAACCGCTCTCGAACACACGCCGCACCTTGAGAGCAAAAGACGATGTGTCATAGGGCTGCATTTCTACTCCTCCAAGGCGCCCGTTCGTTTGTTACATGCTTTGCTTCTCTGATCTCTGTAGACAGTAAGACTTCGTTTTACAGACTCATTTATCTTAGCGATATGTGCACTCTCTATGGTTTTGTTTTGTGTACGGCTCTTTGTAAAGTCTGTTTTCATAAAGTTTCCCGCGTAGCTGGCGTAGCGCAACTTCATTGTTCCCAAGATACCTGTAGTAAATTTTCTAAACGTTTGTTTGTTGTCAGTTTTGTAATTTAATTATCTCGGTATACTGCCAAACGAAAAGCTTGAGCCTACATATAATTACTTTGTTGCAAGCAAGGAAAGGTAGCATGGTAGATGATGCTCCTTTCGTGTACGATAATTTATGCCGTTTCTTTTGCTTTTGATTTACATATCGCGCCATGTTTCCATTAGAAATTGCAAGAATGGTAGCTCCTGTAATATGATCAGTGCGGCTGAGCCCCACCAAAGATTTTCACATATAAGCTTTTCATGTTTTTCGTTTGAGCCATAATCTCTATCTCAAGACGAGGTCGTATCACCTTCCCTCCTCGTCAATGGCTTCTACCTGTTTGTCCTCTAGACGTGTAGAAGAAATTGTGTTTCAGAAATAAGTGCTTATGTTAAGGGGTTAGCTCCGAACGGAAGGAAAATCAGCCAATCCAAAAATGTGCAAGAAAGGCTATTCAAATGTTACCAGTCCACTTATCACAGCTTAAAATCTATTCACGCGGAGCTTCTGTTTGTCAAATGATTTTGTAGACCCCACCAATTATTTCTTCCACGTGCCGCCAGTGATTAGTTGAGTAACTTGAATTGAATGTTAGAATTATCCTAGTTAATTTGATCCGTCAATATGCATTAGCTTCATTTATAGGGAATTTTTATTTAATTTGAAGTAGAGTGCTCGCCTTTCATTTTAAAGATCAGTAACCTTAAATAAATGCAACAGTTGTGATGATTTATTCACTTTTCGATGGAAATTGAGATAGAAAATATGGGCGCTGTGACTACTTAGATAGACGTACACTTATATGAAGATCTGTGTCAGAATTGGTTGTTGTTCCTACGATATTGGTGACCCTGCTGGGATTAAGGACTTCATCTGCCAATTTTCTTAAAAAGTCGCATTTTACGTAATTGTTGTAAATAGGCTGTAAGCTGAACACTAGTTACTTATTCATACCGTAGCAATATTATAGGCGAGTTTTTTATGAATTCGAAAGGACGCTGGTTCGAAAAAGTAGGATAATATTGCATAGTGGCTGACAATCAAAATAGACTGGTTATATCGGACGCACGACTTCGATGTTAGTTGACAGAATTAAGCAACATATTCCTTGTTGTATTCGCCATGTATCATCTTCTACAAGGAAACAGCTACCTCAGGCTTCTAAAACCAAAAGCACTGCTAACAAAAGTCGTGCGTTCTACATAACCAGCCTCACACTGGCAAGAAAATGAATGGACAATAAGACTGCAATTTGTGGAAGCACTGCTAAGCAATGTGACACTGTCATAGGTCAGCACTTGCTTGAAAACCCAGACTGCGGGAAATGGTATACAGGCCACCGCTTCCGTATAATAGGTAGAGCTACGTCTGCTTTTCACGTAGGCGTTCTCGAATCTGTTACTTTGTAGACAAAAAGAATTTGTCCTTTCATTTGGCCTTTTCGGTTAACTTTTGAGTTCCACAGATACTGATCGATCAGAATAATGCCACTCAGGCAATCAGAGTTATGATTGGCTGCTTTTAAAACACAGTTGCGTATAAGTTGCATTGATTTCTTCTTAATTTCAATTCTGACGATTTTATACTCGAGGGAGTGTCAGACAAAAAGGCTTTCAGTACTAAAATGTTTTCTCTATTACGTTCAATTTTATGGTTCGATATGTTTAAAAATTTGTTCAGGGTGTCAACTGTTTCAACACTTACATTGAAGTCGTTCCAAGTTGTAGCACTAGCTATGACACGCCATGCTGAACCGAGATGCTTCTTCGAAATAGGATATGCAGCCTACTTCTGGAGTTCTTGTCATTATCTATTGGTTTACTGGTAATAATACGTCAGTTTTGCGAGAGGTTCCAAATATCCCTAATAAACTCGTGTGAAAACGGTTGTTGCACCTTAACTCTTATATTTGTTTGCAGCCAAAGCATGGCCTTTGAGTCTTTAACATGTATACCCTCATTGTTTTGTTAAGATTTAGACAGAATCAAATGCACTTATTTTGACCGGTTTTGATGCTTCTCATCTTTCTCATATATGATATTGAATACACTTTGTTGTTTTTATAAGCATAACACTTTTAACACTTTTAAGCATACTCCGGCTCGAATGGCAGAATGACAGAAAGACAGTTGGTCGTTTGTTGTCAAACAATACATTTGCTAAGCATACTTAAGCCTGTTTTCAAATTTGCATATGCATAAAAACATGTATAAGACACTGCAAGAAACGACACTTTAATTGTGCCATTGCATTGCAAGTTATCTGTGGACGGAAGAATCAGAATAAACCTTGTCACTGATAGAGAAATTTCTGGCCTCCTTTAGCGTTGCCAGTTAAATCTGTATGAGCTCCACGATGTAATTTAGTTGGTTATCATTTTCACGGAGGGTCATCGATTTTTCGATAAACTTAAGTAGACGAGTTATACAGAGTTCAAGCAAGTGACCGTTGACTATTGATGAACAAGTCGTCTTGATTTTCGTTAAGTGGAAGGTCGCCGAAACTGTACTGTACTAAACCAGGTTTCTTGTGGTGCAATGTTTGGCGTATATTTTACACTCTACACTTAAATGCTCATGATACAGACAAAGGGAAGCTGATATACTGATATTGCCTTGGGAACCAAGTCCATCTACTTCTAAACTCCATTTGAGTATCGTTAAGTACTCGCAATAAGGGAAAAAGAAGAACATGTGTGTAAATATAACAGTTTAGACACACGTTAAGTCTTACTTATTTGCAGGTATTTAAGAGGATTGTGTACCAGCAGAGGAGAATATGAAAAAACATTGATGTTGTGTTTTGACAATCCGTTAGTAGATTTGATCGCAGGGCACTACAATCAGCGTTTGGTGCGCCCTGTCTCTAGGTATACTGCTGTGGGTACCAAATAAACTTCATAGTTGGACTCTTAGCTTTTGCACTTTATTTGTGACGTCAACATGCCTATTACGGTATAGAGTTGTATGCTTTTTACATGATGTGGTCATATGTAGGTCTCTCGAGTAAATTCCTGTAATTTTTTTGCCAGTCCTCTTTTTACAATACTGATTGAGATCTACTCTCGTGGAAAGTAGTTTTTGAAGCTTTCTATAGGAAGAGAAACAGTTTTTTTAGCTTCCAACGATATAATTTAGGTTCTGGAGACTTGGGCATTAAAAGAAACTTACATATTGAGTTTAAAGCGAAATGATATGAGAATGGTTCGATGGACGTATGGTGTAACTTTGAAAGAAGTTGTTTGGTTTTAGAGAGTATCAAGGACATTATTCAACGAAATAGATGACGGTGGTTTGGACATGCAAAAAGGCGTGATGATAACAACTGGGTAAAGAAACATAGGGACTTGGTAGTAGGCCCCGCAAGACATAGGGGCCAAGTGGTGGAGAGTGACCTACGGCCAATGGACCTAGACTGTGAACTTGCGCAGAACACGGTAGAGTGGAAGAGAGCCATTGGAAAAAACCGTCGAATCCATGCAAGCATGGAAAAATAATGGTAAACGTAGATGATGATGAGGATGATGATGACTTTAAATGTAGATGTTGATGATGATGACGTCAAAATTAGATGACGATGATGATGATGACGTTAAACGTGGATGATGATGGTTATGACCTTAAACGTAGATGATGATGATGGTGGTGTCCTTAAACGTAGATGATGATGGCGACGTTAAAGGTAGATGATGATGACATTACAGGTAGATGTTGATGATGATGACTTTAAACGTAGATGTTGATGATGATAACGTTCAACGTAGATGATGATGATGATCATGATGACCTTAAATGCAGATGATGATGATGACTTTAAACGTAGATGATGATGATGACGCTAACGTAGATGATGATGATGACTTTAAACGTAGATGGTGATGATGACGATGATGATGATTGCCACTGATCTTAACGGCGCCCCAATCGCTGGTAATCGTCCAGCAGGCATGTCAGGCATATAATGTGTGCTTTGGGACGCGAGAAGTTGTAGACCAGGTACTATGATAAGTCGTGTTTGTATTCAAGGGCGAACCAAACAAAACACCTTAACACGATTTGTTAACTTTGCACAATTCCTTAGCTTTAGCGAGAAATATTAGCATAAAATCGTGCTTCATTGAGCAACGATTTCGAAATTGGTGTTTTACCGCAATTCAAATAACGTTTGCATTCCACCAGATAGCATGTGAAAGACTACAGTAAGGTGATAAAGTACGAAGTAAAATTGTTGACAACAATTTCCTTGTGAATATATGAAGCAATTTTGAGATCCTAGAACTTCTAAATTTCTCTTAGTACAACCTGTTTTTAAGCTTTAATTGTAGAGAAACAAAGTTCACAAGGATGTGCAGTTTTCTACCTCTGCTACCGTACTTTTCGCATCACTCAAAAGTTCTCCTCAATGAGGTGGTACGATGGGTTGAAATTGGGACAGGAGTGAAAACCACGTACTTTAAATATGCAGTCGTTACGGTATGGAGTTAGCGTTCGTCATAACTTTAAAATCTTAAAATTCCGAAAACATCGCGCCTCCTTTGCAGATACTTTCGAAGTGGTATTCTGCACTAATACCGCAGATTTGTTCACATCACATTGTGGTCAATTTTTATTTTTCACATTTTGAAACTTCTCAAGGTTGTTCTGCTGATATTGCATTGGGAATCAAAGCCGTTTCCATTAATGATCTTTTCGATGAGTGAAGACATTCATCAGTTTCCAAAGGTCGTCGCAAAGTCGTTAACACACTCGCTTGACTTTTTCTTGATTCAGTCCGCTCTGATCCCTTGTCACCCTTTTCATGCTTTTAACAGAACTGCCGTCTTGTTTAAGCAGTTTATCGGGCAGATCTTCTGTGTCAGTGAAACAGAAAACAGTTTCCTTTGACTGTTTCACAATTGTCTTTGTTCCAAGATCAATCATGTTTTCATATTTGAAGGGACAGGTGTCCTCAGGATGCTGGAAGAGCGTTAGAATGTCTTCTTTTGGTTTGAGAACATCTGGTTTGCGTTTGATGGACTGTACAAGTGTTCAGATGTTCATTAGCTATCGAATAGTGCAGTTAAGTGAGCCGATGGTGTAGGAGGGCTGAGGTAACTTTGAAAATAGGGCTGATTTCAAATCTAGGAGCAGGTTGAGAAGATTTTCTGGAGTTTTTTGAAAGACGCAAAGCGGACATGTTTTTGCGGGTAAGTATGTAGTTTCATCCACGCAGTATGAAAAGAGTTTACCGAAAAAATTTGTAACTGACTCTTTATTACTTCCTGATTCCAATACATATAGTTCAGGGTGTATATACTTGAAGCGGAACTTCCTAGCAGTAAATAAGTATTCCATTAGTGTACTAATTTAAGATTTTGCTTTGATTATTTCATTGTTAAGAACAACGTTACATTCAACGTACATTTAAAACGTTATGTGATTTGTCACAAAAACACATGTTGATCGTCTGCTCAGGATAGTTGTAATTTGGGACTTTTTTCGCTAGTGGTTTCATCTCTGGGTGGCGTAATTATATATAAATTAAATATAATTTTATTTGCATTTGATGTTTTTCATGGAAATACACAATTAAGAACGATTCCAAATGTAATTCTTGATAAATGCGAGTTTCATTTAATGTCCTCGTATGATCTAGTACTGTTGGCCGTTAAAAGAGAGCCACAACAAAATCAACGTCAGTAATTATTAAGTGATGAGGTTAGAATATTGATCTTATGCCTACGTTGTACGTGATATCACTCATTAGCTCACAGTTGATCAGTGGAGGACATGTTGGTACGTTCAACGCTTAACATAGCCATAAGACATCCGTGCGGTTAACTTCATGGATTGTTTAGCCACAACGCTAGATCATCCAGATTTATTTCGACCTTATTTCCAATCAAGAGTTTTAAATTTAATTTAGTGAATACTGGTAGATATGAGACTTCATAAATTCGTGCTACATGCTGAAAGAGCGGCTGGTAAAAGGACTGACGATTTTAGGAGAAATGGACATATATAAATTTTTTAATAATGTTTATACAGGATTTGTACTTTCAGTGTTATGTACCGTGTAAATATTGTCATCACTTGCCCTGTTCAAGATAAAAAGTTGTCGACAAATGTGAAATTGAAGTAGTGAAATCGGTTTACAAAATAGAGAAAGTCTAGCTAAAGGGTTTAAAACATTAAAAAGATAAAAAATATTAAAAATATCAAAACATCAAAGACATACCAAAGCAATAAAAACTTTAAAACCAAGACACCCGATCACCCCTCATTCTGACTTCAGCGGTAATTTTACACAAAATGGCCGAAATTCTTTTACTCCAAGCAAAGACCAGGTGTGTGTGAAGAGGTTAGATTAGTTATATCCACATGTCTTACGATTCGAAGCCATTCATTGTTGTATTTGTCCAGTGAAATCGCTCGTCAGCGAAACCGGTTGCTTCCATCGTACATTCACACCAAATAGCGTACGATGGATTTATGACTTTGGCTGCTTTAGCTATTCGTTTACTTTGTTATGGAGTTGACGATTCACTCTTTTAGGTTTTAAGTATGAATAATGACAATAGACAATGATTGTATAGAAATAAGGAACTACAAAGCTTATGCCTCCATTGTATGACCGACGGCCATCTGCTGACCGTCATCTGTATCCGTAGGCAGGTCTTAGCAAGACTATATAGAGGGGAATACACCTGCAAATAGTTTTATGTTGTCGAGCTACTATTTAAAATATAAGAAATTCTATGAACTTTGCTACCATTTTCACGCCACAAAAGGTTTTAGAGTCGAGTTGAAAGAATTGATTACCTAGTTTGATGTGTAAGCTTCCAAATGAAGTCTAATAACACAAACCAGTATACGTGATGGTGTGTTAATGTTTTGTTGATAGAAGAGAAATCTAAGAGTTTAAAAGGATCTTCCACAGCTCTATTTCATCTAACAGCCACGATATAGGTATCATTTATAAAGCTACTATACCCACAGTCTCTAGGGACACTATTCCTAGATCTTTTCCTTTCGCATATCTGCCCCTGTCAGGACCACCGTCTGCTCTAGCATCATGGTAATAGATGCTCCACCATCACAGTAGCACATGACTTGATATCACGTAAGAGTCTGTTCTAACATCACATGCCTGTCCCAACATCACATGTTTGTCCCAACATCACGTGTCTGTCCCGAAATCGCGTTGGTGTATGTCGCAACATCACAGTAGTGAGTATCTGCCCAAACACTACGGTATCATCTCTCTGAACATCAAGTTTGTATCTGCCCCAATGTCACCGTGGTATGTATCCCAACATCATTTTATTAGGTGCCCAGCATTATGGCAGTAAATGTCCCAACATCACGGCATTATAGTCCGAACATCACGGCATTATAGCCCCAGCATCATGGCATTATAGCCCCAACTTCTCGGCATTGTAGCCCCAACATCACGGCAGTATAACCCCAACATCGCGGCATTATAGCCACAACATCACGGCAGTATAGCCCCAACATCGCGGCATTATAGCCCCAACATCACGACAGTGTGTGTCCCATAACCGAAAAAGCAAAACCAAATTTGCAAGACCTGTCACAACGTAGCAAAAGATCTGTAAATTAAGAAAATTGTACTGGGGCCACCTGTGCATCCGTAATATCGGGACTTGCGGAAACATTGCAGACCGTCAATCTAAGCATTGGTACCATTCTTTATTTTAGTTTACGGGTATTTCTAAAGCTGCCAAAACCTGCGAAGTCTCTATTCCAACTTTTCTGAATATCTACTTTAGTTTACATAAGTTCCCATCATAGGAAATCTGGCCAAACGTTCCTAAAGCTTCGTTTTACTGCAGATTAATGTAGGTAGGCCACCAAGTTAGGCGGATGCTTGAGTCAAGCTCTCAGTCGGTGGATTCAAATTGTCATCGGGTAGCATTTAAGCACGTAACGTCACTGAATCCGTAGCCTGAGATTAAGATGACTAGACGTGTTTGGTAAAAACGATACTAGAATCGAGTAAATTTGGCGAATAAATATTGATATGTGGTTGCTAGGGACCGTTCACGTAACCAGGCGTCACGGCAGCGAGTTCATGACGCTCCTCGGTGACACAGGGACGCTTAGAAGTCTCAAATCAATATTTATTTTGGTAGACTATAGTTTATCAACTGTTTCAAGTTATAAGGTTGTTTGAGTAAAATGGTAGTAGCTGATATCGAAGTTGACTTAACGACGAGGAAGCACCTGCTATTCTTGAGATTTGGAATAGCCGTTAAAATGTAATCGAATGAAACTCGGGTTTAAAGATTGCCGGTATAATGTGTTTAGCACTTTTAGCATGCATGAAAAAAGAGATTTATGCTCCCCATCTTATTCATATTTTTCCTCCATTTTGTGTGGCCGTGGTATTGTGTGAGAGCCATCATCACACAACGCTGTAGAAGTCATTTTACCGCTCTACAGCAGCAAATACCATAGAAAGTAGTATAGCTAGGATCCCTTTAATTAAACGGATTCATCGACTATATAGCACTAGTAACTACTTGTCCATCAAACGTGATAACTGCACGTACTTTCTGGCACTGACATGATGATACTTTTCATCGATCAGTTCTTGATATCTTGTATAAGCCATGAAACGTTATTGTCAACGATGCACGAAAAGAATAGTTTTGTTCCCTCTATTTCTCAGTCTTTACATTGCACTTAGCTAACGTTGTGTTTTTAGTACCACTGTGTTTAATTTCAGAGATTCTATGATCAGTAATTCCCATTTAGTGCCGTATTATGATCGTCTGGTTTTAGTAGTAATGCTGACCTTTCTCAGGTCTCTATTTACGGATTTTGAATAGATTCATATCAAGTAGTATATTTAATGACCCAAGGTGTCATGGAAACCGAACCCGCCATTTAATGCCATGAATTCCTAAGCGAAGTCAACTACATAGAGATCTAATCTGTGGCGCCTAGTTACTGGTACTTCGAAATAGTTGTGAATGAACGTACTGTAGCTTACAGTTGAATTTAAAGATATATGATCAGGTTGGCGGGGATGAACGTTGGGTGTAAAGTAAGAAACTCGCCCAGATGTTAGGTGGGCATCTAATATCTGAACTGGTAGTGCTCACCAAGAAGTGAGGCCTAGAGGGGAACTGGTTCAAGCCCTGTTGTATGTTTAAAATCAAGTCTAAAAGAGCTATAAATGCTATAATGTCTTCGTCGCACCTCCCCTCCCTCTCACCCTGACGTGTTGAGTATCATCCGTTGTGTATTCTTGACTGTGTGCAAACAACAAAGTGTATCTGTCGACCAATGTCGCCATTAGACCTGTTGTTCGAAATGCAGATTTGGAGACTGATAGAGTACTGAACTAGTTCTTGGACGACTAATTTCTCTTTATTGGCCTTATTTGAACTTTTTGTAAGGGGTGGAAAAAGAATTGTTTCGTGGCAGGCAAATCAGGAGCGAACTGTATACGCTATTATTAGACTGAAGCGTACTACAGAGAGCCACAGTCAAACACTTTAGCTATAGAATACGAATGCAGCATCATTTACTACAAAGATTATTTCACATGTCCTCATATATATTGCTGGCATTTTAAAATCTTGACCTCAAATGGTGCCTTGTACACCTAACGGCGTTAAAATCACAGCTTGCGTACCGCAAGTCCAAACATCAATCAAAGAGAGACTTAATAAGAGACGTGAGCTTGTAAACATTGACTCAATATGTACTACATATTGGGAGAAGTATGAAACAAATACAACCTTGATGTTAATAAAATTTTCGTTGGTAAACGGGTGTCAAAACTGGCGTGAAAGTTTTTACAAAGCTTTACGGTTACTCCAAGCTAATCTACCCAATCTAAGAGTGTCCCGGTGGTGACATTTTCACTTTTCTCTAGTATCCCTTCAAACTTGTCAATGTGAAAGTACCAATTATAGCTGTTTACCGTAGCCAAGTACCATTCTGAAGTCTTTGAACTACAGAACAAATAAGCCTTGATGTAGAAGGAACTGTTTATGCAGCTGCTTTCACATCCGTTTATGAAGAAGTGGTTCCTGTAATGTTAGAACCTTAGGTCAGATGTATCACTCGTGTGACAAATTCAGAGGCTAAATGGCTGGTAGAGGGCGTACCAGTTACCAGTTAACACTTCTACAAACGAGCAATCGCACACACTCCGAATAGGGCCACAGATTGCAATTTCAAAATGAGAGACATGAAGAAGGATTGTCCAAGGAGGTGTTTTGCCTGGGTATGCTGAAACTTTGGTATCCGTACTAGACATAATGTCTGTTATGGCTGTTTCATATTCTTACTAGACGACTAGATTGTCATCAGTGTCTGACGAAACGCTTAAGCAAATTGGTAGCTGCCTCAGTTAATCATTTTGATAATTGAGATCAATTACTGAACAGATTTAATGTTAAGATCTGATGCTGCTGTTACCAGAGAAGATAATGTTAAAAGGGAAAAGACCTGTCTTGCAAATGGATTTTAATGTCAGTTAGCTTCAGGCTATCTCATGTCGTTGAACGAGGTAATGATTTTAACATAATCATCATCATTATCATCAGAATCATCGTTATCATCAGAAAAGCTATAATCGTAATCATCATCATCATCGTCAAGATTGTCCTAATCAAATCATAATCAAGCTTATCACCAGTTTATCACCATTTTTACCATAATCGGTTATCGTCGTCATCATCGTCATCATCGTCATCATCATCGTCATAATGATCGTCATCATGATAATCATCATCATCATCATCATCATCATCATCATTACATCATCGTCATCATTATCATCATTATCATCATCGTCGTCGTCGTCGTCATCATCGTCATCATAATCATTATCTTCATCGTTATCATCATCATCATCATCATCATGGTCGTCGTCGTCGTCATCATCATCATCATCATCATCATCATCATCATCATCATCATCATCATCATCATCATCGTCGTCGTCGTCATCGTCATCATCATCATCGTCGTCGTCGTCGTCGTCGTTATCATCGTCGTCATCATCATCATCATCATCGTCATCATCATCATCGTCATCAGCATCATCATCATCATCATCATCATCATTGTCACCAACATCACCCTCGTCGTTGTCGTCGTTGTCGTCGTTGTTGTCGTCGCCGTCGTCGTCCCCGTCGTCTTCACTATCGTCTTAGACACCATCTTGGTCATAATGCTAATGTTTCTCATTATCAGAGTAAAATGTTAATCAGTTTCATCAAGATCAATCATTTCCAGTCAGATGTATTTGTTCAAACTGTTTATATTGAATCATTTTACAGTCTTGTTGCTCTGATGATCGAGCAGTTAGTATTTCAAATTTCATGATCATTTGAATAAAAACAGTTTAGTTGCCCGAGAGATGCATGTACCTCTCAGGGAAAGCGTAGACCGTCAGGGTTATCAGCCTGGAAATGACGCCGCATCTTTTTAGCAATCCTCTTTTTTCCAAGCTCTTTAGCTTTTACAGAAGCGTCCAATTTTAGAGAGATATGAGCACGACTGTTCAATCTGTAATACCCATATGGCTGTTGATAAGAGATGGACTGTTGTGGTGCCGTGCACTTTTGACAGGAGCGCGGACATTGAAAGAATTCGCATGACAGACGTTGCCATTCTGGAAGGCAAGGGTTTTACTTTTCGTTCGAGTGGGAAAGAGTGTTCAAAATATTTGAGAATTTACGTTCGGATTATTACTGTTGTAGTTAAGAATGAGTTTGCATTTGAAATTTCTATTATTTGAGAAGGATTGGTCTATTGTCAAACATAGTGAAACTTAACTTGTAGTGATTATTGCTTGAAATTATTTGTGATAATATCTTAAATTGATACTGGATGTAAAATGCCCCCCTCCTCCCTCTTAACGAAACTAGTCAAATGATAAATGCTTCTGACAAAGAAAATGAGCCAGAATGATAACAAAAGTATCTTTCAGCTTTAGGATATGTGTAGTGACGTCAGTCGACTATGCGCCACAATAAACTCTAAGAACAAGAGACTATTGTTATTAGGATAATCTTTCATGTTTGTGTTTAGTTCAGTTAGTTCGTTAATTTCAGAGTCAAGAGTACGCTACGGAGAAAGTAAAGAAAGATGGCCCGATGTCTTGTCTGCATCCTTGCTAGTGAGTTATTTCAGTAGTATGTTTCCTAATTAAGAAGTCGCTAAATATAGTCGCACCCTTTTTAACCAGGTGGTATTTGTTGGGTAACATGCCCTTCGGTGCATCCGAGAGCTTGTCTCCAGTTAAGGAGGCGGTTGGATAAGCAAGCAATAGAGAGATACCATAAGGTACACAGGGTGCAAGATATCGTTATGAAATGGGTGACAGTAAGCGTGTATTGATAAGACATAAATATAGTAATCATACATAATAAACCATAATAATGACAAAATAAAACCACAAAAAAATAAAGTAAAAAAATAAAGAAAGAAAGAAAGAAATGAATAATAAAAAAGTATTTTTGATTGCTGATCCTCCAGCTATCTAACTTAGCGTTATGTCATAGCAAGAAAGTGGTGTAAGGATATCCTATTAGCATTTTTGGTTGTTATTGTTGTTGATCAGATTGTTTTTGCTTTGTAACGATATTTGTCAACTGATAAACTTACTTTTTAGGCCAAATCTAAGACAGACCGTAACCTGGATAAAATTCATGATTTAGTGAAAAGATTCCTGATGATTATATCACGACCAGCAAGATTGCTGGAATGCCTGGTACGTATCTGTCGCCCCAGTATCTTTATTTACTCCATTTGTGCGTAGTAGACACTTTGAAATGATGGATTTTCATGCTCTGCGTTCCCTATCTTGTTTTACTGGAATAACTGCCCAAGAATTGATTTGAAGACTGTAGTGATATATCGCAGTGTAATCAGCACTATCATTCCATTGAGTATCAAGCCCACGATGGCAAATCAAGCCTTTCTTAACCCTGATATTTGGGGTGGGTGGAGGAGGTTCTTCTACAGGTATAATTAGGCATCTAACAATGTTGCAGCTTCATCTTGGTTTTGCAGAGTTTGGTATAGTATGACTTTCAATAGCTGGACTGTTTTACAGGTTTTAGCGGGAATAATGATCACTCGCGACGCTATCGTATTCTACTGCATCTCAAATTTATTGGTACCCTGCCACAGATTTCCAGTTCTTCCTTTTTTATGTTTCTGCAATTTGGACTGCATTCTCTGCTTTTTACTTGTTAACATCGGCACAAGTGGAGCCTCTTGCAAACTTCTTTCTTTTTCAATCAGATTAAGTGTAGAGCAATTCGATTCAGGAATTTTTTTACTATACCGTTGACTAAACTATATGTGGCCTGTTGACCTACATGGATTTCAACGGGAATTATTCCTCCCTTCCTTTCCCTGTTTTAGGAGTTTAATCCAGAAAATTTCTACAGCCAATTGGAGCGAGAAGAGCAAGTTTTGTCGCAATACAAAATTGATATTGACCTGTCGACTTATATCAGAGATAAGCTTGCCATTTCAACGTCAGGGGATGCATCTCAGGATGAGCAAACTGGTGATCCCGGACGAAGGGAGCGAAAGGTGCGAGTAAATGCTTTGGCGCATTATGTTGGGAGAGCCCATGCATTACTGTAGGAACAGTTCATTATATTTGACAGTTTTGTGCCATGTTTAGTGCTTCAGCCAATGATAAAAAGTCTATGTGTTACTTTATTAGCAGCATTGTAAATATTTTGAAAATTGTGATCTTGTGATGTCTTTATGACCTTGTTCCTCAGTGGGTGCCATGAAGCAAGCGTACCTGGTCGGGTAATCAGCTTTCGAATGCTAGTTAATAAGGTAATATTAAGGGGCAATGTCAAGCACAGTGCAACTAGTCATGCAAGTTGCGTTGTCATTTTGTACAGTAAGTCGCTGTTGCTTACCATGCTGTTGCTTACTTTGGCTCTCTAACTTCTGGGATCTGTTGATTAAAGCGGATGTTTGAATGGCGGAGTACTTGTGATAGGGGAGATATTAATCCTTGTTGGTCTAGTGTCCCAGATAAACCAGTCGGTGTCAGAGTGTTTTGCGGTGCTAGGTTTTCCTAAGATCATGTTGTTTTGGCAGCGTATTATAATGATAGCCTTCTTTGAATACAGGGTCTAATTCTATGAACTTGTTCGTTATAATTTTCGCGCGAAAAATTCATATGGAAGTATTTAGCTAAAACTTAACCACCATTGAAAATTAGACCGACGAGGAAACAAAAGATATTAATTAGAGGTATCATTTCATTTAGACTTTTTGTTTACTTCCGAGCATTTACCTTCTGAAAGAGGAGAGACTGTTTCAAGAGAAAGTGTCAACACCCAGATTTGAACCAGGCCGTGCTTCTCTACTAACTAACCTACGTTGATTTCTGTGAAAGATAGCTTATTTCTTTATCCGCTAGAAAGGTGGAATTTTTTTTGTACTGTTTCGAATAGAGTGTTTCCCTTTTGTCCCGAAATTGGATATACTGCTGTCAGTTTATATTGACGGAATCCGCAATGCCTGTACTTTGATTTAGGGAATAGAATGCCCCAATGACGTCCCATGTACATATGCACCGCCTTAGCCCCTTCAAAGGGAAGTGCACGGCGTTAAAACTGCATCATCATCGTCAGAATGTCTTCTGAGTATATCATTACCCTCGGCTCATTGGCCCGAATCATTGTCATGTAATTTCAGCGCCTCCATATAACCCTTTTTCATTTAGGAATCTATTATTGAACCCAAGCCAACCGAGGAGGATTTCGACTATATTAAACTGATCAGCAATGGAGCTTACGGGTAAGTCATTTTTTAACAGTTTATTGTTAATTGGTCACATGTCACGTAAAGCTGTGCAATGGATAAATCTTATTATCATTTGGCAACTCACCTGGGAAATTATTTGAAGCTGTTCGTGCTGATAAAAAAGGTTTGCAATGAGAGTTTACCACTCCCCTCTCCGTATGCTATGGCATGATTAGTTTCATCATCACACTCGAGATCTGCATCTAGTTTCCTACGACTTGAAGATTTCTCCGTTTATCACGCTCTGTTCTAGGGACTAGAGAAAAAAGGAAATGGTACTGGGGTGTAATGAGGCGTAGGACAAGTAATTTTAATGTTTGTATTGCGAACAGTAGTTAACTGCCCATACATGTGAATTTAAAGAACTCAACGACACTTTCTGGTTTGTGAAATTACTAAATGTGACTAAATTACCAGTGTAGTTCAATGGTCTGCCCTATTCTTGGCTGTAAACAAGCGGGGATTGGTTCGTTTTTGAGGGATCATGAGGTAACTCATACCGAGCGTCCTTGTTAGAATGATAAAAATAGCGCACCAAAAATGCTAGAGGTGGTGGTTAGCATTTGATCAGGAATACTGATGCCCCCAAAAGTATATCGAATTTCCTTTAGTAAAGTGCAAGCCTCAAATAATTGCCTCCTGTAAGAGCCCGAAATTTTAAGGAGTGCTGTACCTATGAGAGGCTCAACTCTGAACTTAAAGGGGTCGAGAATTTATCAATGGAGTGTTAAAGAAAATATCGTAAAAGTACGACGATAAACGATGAAAGGAAGGCTTTCTCGTTGCCTTACACCGTCCTCTTCTTTTTCATATTACTGTTCCGTACAGATCTGATTCGGTAGACCGATCATAACCTAAATTCATAAAGCTCTTGGACCAAGATAATTCCAGACCAGTATGACCTCTCCTTGACCATTATGACCTCTCCTGGACCATTATGACCTCTCCTGGACCATTATGACCTCTCCTGGACCATTATGACCTCTCCTGGACTATTATGACCTCTCCTTGACCATTATGACCTCTCCTGGACCATTATGACCTCTACTGGACTATTATGACCTCTCCTGGACTATTATGACCTCTCCTGGACTATTATGACCTCTCCTTGACCATTATGACCTGTCCTGGACCATTATGACCTGTCCTGGACTATTATGACCTCTCCTTGACTTGCTCTTTTCCTATTTCAAAAGTTTTAGTTTTTGAGAGTAATAGCTTTGTCTGTGGAAAAAATGAAAATATTAGACAATTTTATGATTGCACATGGTAAAGAATGTGATTAAAG
>JAAAKL020002753.1:9804-25033 GCA_010016065.2 Carybdea cf. marsupialis auct. non (Linnaeus, 1758) | reverse complement strand
GTAATTTCCTGATGATGATGTTAGCAACATCGAAAGCTTGACGTAATAAATTTTAATAAATCTACAGAACTTTTTTTTTCTTAATTAAAAGATGTCTCTCAGTATTCGCATACTTGCCTGGGTATTCATATTTGTTACTCAAATGAGGTGCCATTTACCTTTTCGTACAGATCCAACAATTTTATTTACAATATAAAGATACCCCTTTCTATAATAAATTTAAACTTGGATTTGAAAATTAAAGTTCTCTTTCAATAAATAGAAATTTGATGCAACATGCGTGAACAAGGCTGATTACATAATCAAATGTGAAATGTGAATGGAAACAATCTGAAGTCGATACATTCAGATACCGAAGAATCATAGGACAGGTTAAGAATGCATACAATACAAATTCAATGGAAAACGTAGAACATATCTCTGATGATGATGACCATAACGTGTGATGGAAGAGGTGACACCGAGACCAGAGAGACTTTTGAAGGAGCGAAGGAATAGTTTTTTTGCGCTTTGTGCAGTTAGCAATGAACAAACAAACAAAGATAATAAGAAAGTCGTGGTTTATCGAAATCTTTTCCCTTTTTTAATTGCTTTTCAATGAATTTTGGTAAACGGCACTTTCCAAGAAAACACGACTTATACTTACAAAAACCAGAAAAAATTAGTTATGTATTTCAAGTAGCCAAACAATTCGTATCGGGAGAATTGCTTTCAAAGGTGAAAGACAAGACAAGCGGCGATGTCGGGAAACTTCATTGACTTTATATTAAAAGGCATATTCCTTTAGCCTCATTACAACGGGATCAAAACTCGAAACTAATGTCTTGATTATCATTGGATTATTAATCAACTACTCCTATCACTCGTCTGCATCAATGAGCGATGTCAACAGGCGGTCATCTATTTCAAGTACCTCATACTTCCTACCTAATACTAACAGAGTATCCTCTAATACACCAGTAAGCGCAAGTTTAGTGCCCTCCGATGTTCCCAAAAACATTTGGCCACTTTCTTCTCTTCACCACATCGCCCAATCAAACAGTTGTCATAGTGATACACTGTTTATGTTCAGTTAAGTTAATGTTCCAAACGGTACATTTACGTATTTCTAGGTCTTTTACAATTTCTTGCGAAAAAAAGTTAACCAGGGTTCCTTTTCTCCTGCTAAAACATCTAATGAGATAGAAATTTCACCAATTTCATAGTTTCCATTAGATCCTGGTTTTCCCCACGTATCTTTTTCTCCCATTTTAAAACATTTATTAGCCCTGTGTTTTTTCCTGGAAATGCTTGACATCCTTTTATTTCCATTCCATTCTCCTTCACTGCATACTTTTGCTCCATATTTGTCACAATGTATTTCCGTCTTTCACAATTCTTCAATACGTTGATCGTATGGATTGGTGTACTACACTTCAGCCAGGTTGATACAAGCGCTGCCCATTGCTACTTTGAAGTTCCCGAAATGTCAAGGTAGTATAATTGGTAAATTAAAAAAGTTCTCTTACAAGGTTCTTGTATTAGACTTTCATTTCATTGTGTTCTTTCAAGAACTCTAACCTGTTCGTAAATTTACGTTTTAAGATTTGCCATTCAGCTTTGGTTTCTTATCATAAAGCAGCTGTTTCTTTGCTTTCTTGAGTTTTTAAGAATCGGGCATACTTCAATAGCTTCCCCTTCTTTAGTAATTTACTCCTGTATTCTGGCTTCCTCAGCTTTCTCGTATTTTCCAAATTAACATCCTTCTTTTAAACCAGACTTCGATCTTGCCAATTATCTTTCAAGACATTCATTTGTCTTCCACACCATTCTCCCATTTACCAACTTATTCTCCTTTCTTCCAAACTAAAACGCATTAATTTTATGCGGCGATGCCATTCCCAATTAAAAATGAACTCAACATGAAAGGTGGCTTCGCATTCAATGAGAGACAGCTGTCATGTTGTTTCTTCAATATCTTCGTAGTGTTGCAGATTGTTACCACTGGTCTCTAAAAAAAATTGGATAGATCTTCCCATTGTTTCCAACAGCGAGAAAGCGTGGTCACGAATACTAGCCCCTAAGAGTAGAGATAGAGCGGGAAGCTCCCAAGGTTATGTAGTATCGTTAATAAGCTTGTTTGATAGGGACTAAAATGACGTGCGACAGCTGACCTCAATTTGAGAAGGAAGATCCTTGATCCAGCGTTTTTTAGAGACCAGTGAAAGTTATACTTCTCAAACAGTTCACTTTTGTGGCCTCGTTTTCCATCGTAAAAAGGCATACAGCAGTTACGGTGAATCCTCTCGTGTCTGCAGCAATACTTTCAAAAACACAAAATTAACAACTTTCTTAAAGTTACCCAATTTATATTTCGTAATGAAAGCAAATAGAGGGATTAAATGAATATTAACATTATTTCTTGTGATAATTCAGAAGCAAGATATTGCACTGCAGAAATTTGTTTTGGCCAAATCTGACAAATCATGATCATCATAAATACAAATTGTCGCCACTAAAATAAGAATATTTTTACTGCCCAAAACTTTTACAAGTTAATTTTCGGGGCCGCAGCAAGATGACTTGAATGTGAAAATTGCGTTGCGTAGCGATTCATTTCTGTTTTGAAGTCTGTGATTGTATGCTTACTTTTTTCAGATCATTTGAAAGCAAAATGGTTGTTCTATTGTATTTTAATATAGGAAACAGCGCTTGAACAGTGGCTGATCGGGTTCCGTACAAAGACCATCGCTTAATATTTAACCATGTGATATATGGTATTCTTATAACGACACACCATGTCCAGTTAAAGATCTGCACTCACATCCCATTAGCTATCGTCTCAGTCCCCATTTCTGTGTTCTATTCTGATTTTCTTTATTTATTCTATTCTCGTCTTGCCATCTATTTCCATCAGATTATATCTTTATTTCTTGTTCTTTGTAACTGTGGCAAGATGCACGCGATCAAATGTCACTCATCTCCAAAGCTTTGGAGAGACAATTAGTTTAGGTTTCAGTTGTTTTATCAAACATGGATTTGATCCTGCGTTAATTTGATTGAATACAAGAATATGAGTCGGATGTTATCCTCTTCTCATCGTCCTTGTAAAACAATTCATCAATTGAAAGTGACACTGTAAGTCGATATGAACAACCTTGGTAAATGCTGCATGACTGTGGCTGCTCTCAACGTAAAGTAGCTCTTACTGGATTCAGAGGAGAAGCAAAAGAAAAGCAGTTCTTGTTTCTGTTTTGGCTTTTTGTGCTTAAATTAAACTAAAATTAGCCCCGCTACAAAGATGGTCATTGATTAATTCCTAAACTGTTCGAAATAAATATCGAAAAACACATTAGAAATACATATGCTACATAATTCTCTGTTACAAAAAATGTCATCAAAGGAAATGGACCAAAGAAACGAGCAGCCTATGTGTGCAGTAATGGAGAAGCATTTGTAAACATGGCAGCCTACCAAAATTCGATTCCCGTGTGCTATTGATTTCTATGTACATTTCCCCCCAATTTTATGCATTAGATATTCTTAGCCTAGACTTGCAGCAAGATAACGACAGGAAACATGAATACAAAGGGAATTGTTCAGTACCCTATAATTGCCTAACTAGAAAAAATACTGTTCAGTTATTCACCTGTAAGTCAACAGCGCCCATAAATCGTTGCATACCTTAGGGCTACAATTCAAGATACCTTATACATGTTGATGTTTAGCGTTGCAAAGTGCCTCAGTTACGCATTCAGAACATTTGTTTTTTGCATTTACGATAAATGCAGCAATGGAAGTCTAATATCAAATCACATCTGGCTATTTTGCTGAAGCGCTCCAATAGAACTGATTCCTCCGTACGCCATCCTACATCTAAAACATAACAGTAAAGGCTGCCATGTTTTATTGACTACTTGGTATTGTACTTTGTGTTTTTGCCTAGTGCTTGTATACGTACAATATCTCACAAGGATCTGTGCAAGTATTTAGTAAAGAATCAATGTATAAACAAGATTAGTCACCAAAGAAGAGTATTGTATGTGTCAGCATTGAAAGAACATATTGGAGTTTTATATTTATGTCCTGACAGCAACCAACAACAAGCGATGTTTTATTTGCTTAATCGGACATCATAAATTCTAAGCTTTTGAGGGTCTAGAAATGTCAAATGAATTAATCATCACTATTGCAAGATTAAATTTTCAACTTCATTATAAACATCTGGTCAAATTGGAGTTGATAGAAGAGGTCAAGTTGTGGCTTGGCATCTTTGGTGACTTTGTGACATAGATTCGATTTCTTCATATTTAGAATTTAAGAGAAGATCCACCGAGATATTCTCGGTTTTATATATAATTTATAATGATTGTTAATTTATTGAATTAGATTTGACGTGTTTCACGTCTGTCGTAAATGTTTACAAAATATCCCATGTGATAAGGCCATAGCATCCCCGTATAATTACAACAGCATCTCTCAAAAGGGCTGTTATGCCACTGTTAGGCTAATTATGCAGTCGCCTGACAAGCTCTCTTGACTTCTAGTAACCTAAAGTATTTGGTCATTCACTTCTTAAGCAAAACCCAAACGATGGACTGCGTTCCTTAATTTATCTAACATATAGCAGATTAATAATGTTCTCGGCAAACACTGTTAAAAAATAAAACAATCAATGCCTTAGAAGGCCACTTCATTGCAATACTGCGACCTTTATCTTGTATTTGGTACTTCCTACGCAAACTGTGGCTCACTTCCACCATACAGTAATTTAGTTCCCATGCCACTATGCCAAACTCCACACAGGAGGATACAACTCTAGCATTTCCGGATGGAAATAATTCTGGGATGAACTGACAATGTGTATGAATTGGCTGTCGATGTTTAGACGTACTCCAGGTACACATATTATTGATCCAGATGGCAACGGTTCAGTGAAGACATGCCGTGTACTCTGATACATTTTTTGATCGCAAAAGCACCATTAACTCGTCAGCGGTTACGAAGGAATGAAAAGTAACAAACGGAGGCTGCCTACTATTCTACTTTTCCAGACAAACCTGACAGTAAGCAGCGCAGACTTTTCCGTGGCAGCTGGTGTGACCTCCTCGTACCTTCTCAGGAACTATAGTACTCAGGTGAATGATAGGTTTCATTTGATTTTTTTGTCTCGTATTCGTATTTTGTCAGTCCATGATATCCTTAGTCTTTTTGCTAAAGAACAGCACCCAGTACACTAAGTTAAAGGTAGCGAATGAGATGGGAAATATCATTCTCGAGTACTCATCGATAGCATCTACTCGGAACTGGCACAGAATCCTCCCAATAGACCCTTTCAACTTTTCTTTCCCTTCATCAAAGTCTGTACTACAGTTTTTGCCATCATAGATGACTATTACTGGTTTGCCGTTATTGCTGACTTCTCTCCGTACATTAGTATCAACGTTGGTCTGAAAATGTAAGAAATGATACAATTTATTAATAAATAGAAATTGTCATAGCAATAGCAATAAGTCATTTATTATACCATATTATTTCTGTAGTAATTTTCAGAACAACACTGCTTTGTAAAATCTTCAAATAATGGCATTGATGATGTATGATTAAAACCATTAGACAATGTCTGTTACCCTCAAAACTATGCAAGTACATACACACACGAACATTTTGAGAGAAATGGAAATGGTCTTAATAAGAATCTGACAGGCAGTAACTCATAATTTGGAAAGTGATGCTTCAACAATTTAATTTTCTATCCAAATGCAAAGTGACAGAGACTCGATCTGTGATTTTTTGTTATTTACTATGGTAATGTAAGAAACTAAATTAGAAACGATCACGGAAATCTCAAGGCCCTAATTTAAAGTAAAACTTTCACGGAATGCAGTACATGCGGCTTATCAAGGAAAAAACAGTGTCACTTTTGCAAATCCTGAGATAGTCTGACTACAAACAGCTGAGGCTAAAAGGGAAAATTCTGCAAGAAATTGTTGATCCTAGAGGAGATATCAAAGTATACAATAAGGTCTCTAAATCGTATTTACTGTTTCTATCTACTTGTTTTGACGTTGGTACAAAAGAGATTCCAAGTCGCATATAACTGCTTTTCTTTGGCATTGTATTTGCAGAAATTGATTATGGCACATACCTCCACGTTCATAAATGTTAAAGAGCCTAGGCACACATTGCATCTGTAAAGATAATAAACTTTACATCGAAAACAACAGACCTCATATATGATGTCTTTTGCATAAGCACTTGGAAGCCTGGAACGTAATTCGTTGCAGTCACCGTTGGCAACGACGTCGTTGCATGATTGCCGCCGTTGAGCCTAAATTGCATGAAAGAAGAAGTTTGAAATGATACGAGACACTTATTATAGGAATTCCGTTTGTACAGAAGGAGCAGTAAAGTGCAATAGAGTAGTTTCATTGGCAAATGTAGACAATTGTGTAACAAATAATGTCACATAGTGAAAATCTTGTGTTAAAAAGATACTCTTATTGCAGAAATAATCATGTTAAACTGACTAGGACTTACAAATTGAGAGCCTTACCCGAGTTGTTTGAATCAAAATGCTAAGTTATCCTATGCTTGCACCAAAAAGCTACTTGCAAAGTTGTTCATGATTAATACAAGCTTGCTTCAAAGTAGTTTCTTACAAAGACGACGAATAATATGGTGATATCAACGTCTGAACTCCTCTACATTGTAGCAAGAATCGGGTAATCAGTAATCACAAGATAAGCCATGGATAGAAGGATTAGTGTCTAAAGTAAGGAAAATTGCAGACAGAGTTAGTCGCGGCGTATATTGGAAGCTCAGTTGATATGTGACCGTCTCAGATAAGGCCATGACATGCGTGATTTGGTCTGCAAACGGATTAAGTCAATAGATTTAGGAAATAAAATTAAGACCAAACACTTAAACCGGAATAAAATTATACAGTGCCACTAAAGGCATAATTCCCTAGACGTTTACCTCCTTTATTCTTCTTCTTTCTTTTCTTTCTTTAGCCTTTTTCTTCCTTCTTTCGTTCTGTTTTTCTTTGTCCGTTAAATACAGGACCAATGTATACTCAATCAAAACGGCAAACACGAATAGAAAACTAACGATGAGATACCAATCCACCGCCTTGATATACGAGACCTTAAGCACAGGGGGGAAATAGAAAGAAAAATGATGTAGGAAAAAAGCAACTTCTTATCGCGGAGCAGATGGGATTAATAATGTCTCCTTTCAGTAGACAAAATTGCAGTGAAAAGATCCTTTTCAAAATAGTCTGCTTTTTCATTTGACGCCTTTATGTCTCGTTGTCTTCGAAACACGGTGAAGTTAGACCAAACCCATGATTGGAATAAGTCTGTTGGACAGGTAGAAGCAACTTTTAACTTAATTTTCAAGCTCTTCAATCTTCTTCCTTATCCTTCCACAGGAAACACAACATGGGAGATGATGAAACTAGTCGTCTTTATGAGGCTAGACAGCATTAATATCTATCTCTTCAAAGGAATCAGAAAAGGGGGGTTGGCAAACTACAGATGGTCATAGGGTGGTAATAATAAAAGTATCATAGGGTAACAAGGTTATTCAGCATGAATTAGCCATAATCATCTTGCTATAAACAACAAAAACAAATTTCTAGCACCTATGCTATTCCGACTGAGTCAGACTTTCATAAAAAATCTTCTGTTCGACATTTCTTTTAAATTCGTTTTGGTATCTCACAGGAAAGCAGGCATTACAAGTACCAGCAAGAAGGAGGAAGCAAAAGCTTCTTGATTTGTAATCACTAAGTTTTTTGTAGTTCTTTGGCTAAAAGAGACCGTTTAAAATTGTGTAAAATATTCCATCCTGCTTTTCATCACAAGTGCTTTGGATATTGCCTTATAGTAGTCTTATAATATCTACAGCAGATCCATATCCAATAAAAGACGGTTGGATTATCCAAAATGGATTAATTACTTTATAACACTATAAAGAATGAATGAGTAGTAATCTAAGAGGACAGAGCTGATATCTGTTCCTGGGTGGTAAAAGGAATGTAGCATAGAGCCCTGTAGCTTTTTAAAAACACTTTTGAAACGTCGCATTTTGCTTACAACATGTGAACAGCCACAGAAATAGATTCAGCTCAACTCTTATTGCAACATAGGATGGGTGATAGATGTTCTTTCTTGATATTATTTATAATGTTTAATATCTAAAACAATCTTCCTGATAAACGTACCTTTGGCATTGATGTATTCAGCATATTTAAAATTGTTGTTATTGTCAACACTGACGTAATACCAAGTGCCACTCTTGCTGCAGTTGATTCTTTAGGAATGCAAAAGCTGATCCAAGAGATCATGACAATTAGAGCGCAGGGAGCGTACAGATGAAGAAAGAAGTAACCTGTCCTTCTCTCTAGTACAAATATAGCAGTAAGACCTGACCAATTTCCTACCGAAAGTAAAAGATTCGATGAAAATGACTAACATCTTTTAAAATTTCTAAAAATGACTGAAAATAACTAAAGTTCAAAACAATAATTAATATCTACAATAATTGATAGGAAGAAAGGAATAAAATAATCACAGAAAAAATTGTGACTTACGAGGGGGCTTACAACGTTTTCACAGTTTAGTAGCAGTGCGTTTGAAAAAGCAAACAGTTCAATCAGTTATATTGCTAAATTACAGAACCTGAAGTTAGCCGCTGTATCTAATGTCATGTGAAAGGGACTTGTCATTTGTTACCACTCTAAAGGATCTCGCTACGTGGAGACCTTTGGTACCTTCCTGAATTTGTGGCATGATAACATTTGAGATGCTTGTTACAGTCAATCTATGACCAGTGTCTATCAAAGCTCTATTTAACACATTTCTAACTAAATCTTCCCTATACAAAAAATATATTTATTCAAGGAGCCTAAAATATTCAAATCGGCATTCGCTTTATTTCAAAGCAACATCCATACATCAAACCCATGATGAATAAAACTATTTGAATTATACTGTCACTTACCAACTACGTATTCAGTCCATTTTTCAACTGTTCTGAATCCAGTCAGATTATATTGAGGCAATGTTCTAACTTTATTACCAATTGCTATTCTTTTAGAATTGTTTTCCCATCTAAAAATAATGTCCCTTGTACTATAACCATCTAGGAAGGTAAAACGAGTTAAGGTCAGCGAATTTCTTAAGGTAATCGTAGAATAATTGGAGTAGAAATGCAAAAAGAAGTCTTGAGAGAAATATTCTAATTTAATGAGATGCCGTTGCCCGCTGAGACTATATCTTAGTTGCTAGAAAACCATGTTAACACGCCTTGAGAGACCATTGGGTCCATTTCTGGATGAAACCGTGAGCATGCACTCTAGGCAACAGCAGGTCCAACAACCTCCGATTTCCGCCTTTCTTCCTCCAGCAACTGAAATGAATGCCACACCCATTTCGAGAATATTCATTGCGAGCTCAGACTTTTGGATGGCAAGTGAGCTGATATCAGTAAAAGAGGTAGCACCTGGCGTCAATGCATAGTTTCTGACGTAAGTTCTTCTCTCTCACTGACTGCTCACTCAGATGAAAATTTTGCTGAATTAAGGAAGCTAATTATAACTTTGTTATCTGTTAAATATATGTAGATATTTAATAGCCATAATTATATTAGGATATTTTCCAAAGTGTGGTGGGGCAGTTATTCTGGTCGTCATGATAAACTCCATTGTAATTGTTACAAAAGGGATTGATAAAAGTTGCGCTCTCCTACAGGCCTGGAAAACAATGCTGACTGCTGATATAAACTCTGTTCAAGTGTCCCAATGTAGAAGAGATTAAAAATGTTTTTCTATTTATTAACATCACTACCATTACCACTTTTACTTCTGCTGCTACAAATGCCAGCATCATTATATCATAGTTTATCCTTTCCCCTCTTTTCTTTCTTCTTCATTGAAGAGGTGTTTGGCACAAGAAAGTTTATAGATAACCTTCAATAGCAGAATCCTTTGTCAACCAGGGACGCGTTTCTTTCCACTCTCATCAGTATGGTTCCGTGAAAAGAACGATATTACTCAAAAGAACAAGCCTATTTATCATGACCAACAACAGGTAAAAGTATTGAACTAAAAAATACCCATCCTGGATTGGAGAATAAATAAACAATGCGAAAAAGTATGCGCCAATATAAACAGTCGCATAAGTCAAGGAACTTTCGGGGTTGGATAGTAAATGTGTGCAGATTGCCGAGTCACAATTGATTTGCCCCTTGTTTGTTTTACATTTTCGTTCGGGCTGCTGGCGTTTTCCTCTGCCATTTCTGAGCGCTGAAGAAATGTATTGCGATATTCTGTCTGAAAGTCATTTAATAGTACTCCTGACGTACCTTGATTTGCACAGGCACAAAAATTACGTTACTTTACTAGTTTTATCGGACGGAATAGCACCCTTCGAGACTTTTGGCAACATTCTCTTTGCTGTAAAAACAACTCGAGTTTGACTTGCTCTAAAACAACGGCTAACGGCTTTACGTATCTGACTTTCACACTTTGTAGAGACGTATTCTATATAAAGTAATCTCAGATACACAGGGCATTTCATCGGACCACATTGGTCTTCTTTTGACCAACTTGAAAGTTTATTGTTGACACAGTGATCATCGATATAATCGGGTATCCATTACCCCTGAATAATTCCCTGAGAGTATTAAGCTCTTGATGTAGATAACAACGTGAGCAAATCATCAGAGCACGATGGACGAGTCAGTATATCAGATCTACCTTCTGCCTTCTGGAACTAAATGATTTCCAAACGAACATAATTCCCAGTGAAAGACGTTCTTCTTGTTTGTTGTCGTCTTCTTCCACTACGACTAGTTCTGCTACTGCTACTACTACCTTTACTTCTTCTTCTTCTGCTTCTTCTGCTACTATTAATATCACCATGGTAATGTTACGAAAAATGCACTTCTAAGTGATACTTACAACTTTCAATATTTAATTCACATTCTTGGACATCCATGGGAAACATTCTTAAGTCCATTGGACAGGATGCCTTGACAGAGATTCTGAAATAACAACATAAATCAGAAAAAATTAGGAATTGTTGATTTCTATAAATCCCCTTTTAGAACACATCATCAAACGTAAGTCATCTTTTTAATTGATATTTTAGAGCTTTGACTCTGGGATTGTGAGCGTAATATTATAAGCGGTTATTGGTAGACGCTTAACATTATTACAACTCCCTAACTTTAAGCTTGGTGTGCATTTCAGAAAGAGATGTTTGACAGCATTTAACACAAAGGGTATGGCTACGAACCTGTCGAAGAACAGTAAATGATACTTTTTAACACCCAGCACCCAGTTGTCTGTCATTCTTTCATGACGTAATACTGATGTTAGAAAGGAAAGATAAGGGGTAAAAATAGTATTATTTCCCATTTTTCTAAAAGGATGTCTTTGCTCTAATGTGATATAGAACAAGATTTCTAAATGAATAAGACCAAAATCTTTTAATCAATCAGACATGCAAGATCAGACATGCAAGCTCTGCTAAAATTGGTTTTAGGGGGACGGTTTGGAGGCAAGCGACCCAGATCAAACAAGAATACCGGAAAAAGTAAAGGATGGATCTTATGTAGACTGCAAAGGATTAAAAAGAGAAGTATGATGAGATAAAATATTAAATTGTATTATTGAATTGTTTAGTATTTTATACTTTTAGCTGGCCCATCTGATCATGGGTAATTTGTGCCGTGACAAATTTAGGGAGAAGGAGTGCTCCTTTAATTCTCTTGTAGCGAGATTGTGCATTGTTTTTCTCGTTATCTAGAAGAGGGTTTTTAGTGGCAAGCCAAAACATTGCCTTCCTGTACAGGTAACATTTCTAACCCAATAAAGCAAAGCATTGTCTAAATCCACCATTGGCACATTTATGACATCAATCAGAACCTATAGCTCGTCTTATTGACTTGGCTCAGGTTTATCTCTCAAAACGTTTTTGTTATTGGATTCTTAAAACATGCGTATACATGTGTTTTGTATTTAAGTGATTAATGAACAAGTTTAACTTTCTGCCGTTATAAAGGTCTTCAGCGCAAAAGATGATCACTATGTTATTCGATCCAGTTCTTCTTTCTCGAAGATGCTGGCAATGAGAACAAACAACATGAGCCAGAAAATTGTTTGCATTGAAGTAAATTTAGATAACTTGCTAGTTAATGATCCTTAATTAGTTTATAATTGAGATTGGATGTGGCATTGTGTCGTAAACATAACAAAGTTGAAGAACAGCTTCATCTTATCAATAACTACTTCCAGGATGCCTTTTCAAATCGATGGCCTAGTTCATAAAAGATGTTTCTCCAATGCTTATCTCAATTTACGAGATTTGTAAAGATGTGTAAATATAGGTCAACCGCGTTGTTAGGTAACTGAGACACTGATGCCTTTTACCATGGCTTGAATGACAAAAGATCGTGGCTTCGGGGTAGAACTGGCACTTTGGTTTATCCTTTGGCATTGGCAACGGTACGTAATTGCTTGAGATCACTCAAAAACCAAAGACAAGAGTTATCTTTCATTCGAAGAGCAGCTGCTTTTGGAGTATATGTTTACCAGAAGTGTGTTTGTCATAGCCGTGTTCCCTTTCAAAGAGTAATTGCTTCTTGTCCAACGTCACTAGCACGAACAAACAGAAATCGTCCTTCTTTCATCATCCCCTCTGAAAGGTCAAGCCGCAAACAGTACGCTCTCGTGCAATTTGCTACCGCAATTTTGTAAAACATTCGCCATTCTTATTTCAAGAAAAGTTTATTTCTTTTCTTGGTTTAAACTCTTTGAATTTTATTTGCTGTCAATATCAGACATCAAACTAACCATTTACACGACAGAAACTTCGAAACTCTCAGAATTCATTTTAAACTCGTAAATAACTTTGGAAAGTTACCAAAAGGAGTATCAAAATAGTACTGCAACTTAAAGCCTTTCGTAGTGAAAGTAATAGAAAGGGACAATAAAAAGCATTTTTTCATGATGTGAAATCTCAAATGGAACGTAATATAGGCATGAATAAAGTGCATTCGCCTGAATTTAACTGAAACTGTTTCATTTTGGCCAATATACAAAGATATGCTCATGTGTAATTTGAGCAAAACTGCCACGTTTTCCCAGGATACAACAAACTTCAGATGTAACTTCTTCTTTGATTATCTGATCTATTCCGTTTGCGTCCAAGTCCATATCAGGGTATCTTTGCTTTATTCTTATATTTTAAGAGAGCTTGAAAATGTATTTAATGTTCCAAAAATATTATCTAGGTACTACACGAACTGGAGATGGAAGGTATTGGTCCGATAACTCACTAAACAACAGCCGTAAAATATATACCCCCGACCTGGTTCGATCCCAGCTCCCAGAAGCATTCGCAACTTCTCTTAACCATAATCATTGGGCCCTCCCTGTCCTTGTAAGTGAAATGGGGAGATAAAAACGCTAAAATCCGAATGGACTAAAATAACCTGTGTGTGGATGGCTCAGCCCTATCACACTGAATATGCTTGAAGAATACGTAAAGGGTACATGTGACTGTGGTCTACTCAGTCACATTCACTCTGATTTACAGAGTAGGTCAACCAGGTTTAGCACTCATACTTCAATATCAATGGGAGAGCCCATCATTATGATTGCTTATGGTGTAAACAGAAACTAACGCCCCCCCCCCTCCCCTCACACACACATCCCCTGCAACCGAAGATAATAGAGATGAATATGAAGTGGATTGCACGTCGTCTCGCAGCGCATTAACATTCATATAGCAAACGTCATCCTGAAAGTGTCGAATAATGTGACATTAAAAGGCACAGACAGTGGAGAGAGAGACCGTAAAACTGTGACTCTAAACTCAATCTTTTTCTTTTAACCGAAAACTAGATCTTAACATATGAATACCATATGAATGATATGGTCTGTTTACATACGCATGAGTAGTACTAAAGAATATAATTGAATTAAAATCAGGGTGGAAAGAGGTGAAGAAGATGACACAGTTTCATCTTTTCCTTGCTTCGCTTCCTTTAGGCAAAAACTGGACTATTTCTTAAACATTTTATATGAAGATTTTCATCCAATTGAATCCATTTATTCCAAGGCAAAAAACGAATAAACGCTGATATGCAAAACAAGAGTTTATCGATGACAAAAATCAATTGCTCCTTGCTAAGTATTTCTTCTAATACCTCATGCTGAAGTTATCTTCTTTGAATAGGGGGTTGTTTACCTCTGCAATGCAGGACGAATTACCCCTTGTTTTGCCTTTTCTTCATTTTTCTCAACGCCTGTTTGGTCCTATAAGCAATACCACAATACTCTTATGTTGTAGCCTTTTTTGTTCCCAGTGTCGGATGTCTTTGTTATCAGTTTATTGGCCTAAAAGATCATCATCAGTTATGTTAATCTGTAAGTAAGAGGAGGCCTTTCTGAGGTTTCTCAGACCCGCAGCTGCGGAGGGAGGGGCACAGGAGGCATTGCCCATGACGGTCAGGTTTATAGGGGCATTGCCCCTTAAGAAAAATCCGAGCTAGCATTTGTGTAAAATTCAGTGTCTGATAGTTACTCGACTTTTGTTAATTGATTTTAAATCGACGAGTACAGGCGCATTCGTCTATTAGTTGCCTCTTCTGTAATAGACCTTGCTACAAAGTACAGCAACTGTGTCCCCCCTCCCCCTTGAGAGATGCTGCCCGCTATGGACCTGAGGTCGCCCTGCCGAATTTAAATCTATACTTTGTAGAGGAATTGTCATTAAAAGACTGAATGAAGCACAGACTTTACTGTACTATTTGAAAGGCTTTTGCTATCATTTGGATATTCTTACTTGAGAATGAGGCGGTTAAATGTCTATTTCTAACTAAATGACCCAATTCAATGAATTTAATTCAATCAATTAATACAATCTTACCTGGCATTATATACTATTGTTCCTTCTGGTTTTATACGTAACATCTTATTGGGTACTGTTACATCATGGAAATGCGATCCTTTTGAATTTTCAAAATAGGTGTCAGGAAGCCATATTTTTTCCAACATAGTATTTGATATCGTAAGTTCTGTTGGATATGAATGACGCAAGCGCGGATCCACCCATGCTTGTCGGAAAAAGAAGTCTATTTGATAATCCTAGGGAAGTGAAAGTAATAAGGAATAAGGATAAAATGAAGATATCAACAAGCTGCATTGAAGAAAGTAATAAGGAATAAGGATAAA
>JAAAKL020002752.1:0-25035 GCA_010016065.2 Carybdea cf. marsupialis auct. non (Linnaeus, 1758) | reverse complement strand
AACATGCATTGTTTCACGGCCTTAGTGATTGCTGTTTGCTGTAACTTACTGGTATTCACGGCCTCCCCTGCTCGTCTTCCTTTCGCATACGCTCATTCCTGATCCTTTACGGTAGATAGCTTATCTTGGAAGTTAAATAATAATTAAATAGCAAATGGCATGATGTAGCCCATAAACCCTGATAATCCATAGAAATACTCTGCCATAGCTTATTTTGTTATTAACTGCTATTTGTTGTCACTTTCTGTTAGTCATGATTGTTTATTGTCGTTTATTGTTACGTTTAGTCATATGTTCCTATGAAAGATACTCCTTTCATTGCACATCAGCTTAATTGTTACGATCAGCCAGTAATGATGCATCATCGGGGGTGGATTGACTTAGTTAAATTAACTTTAGAAATGGTAAATAATTTTCTATCCTTGGCACTCTCCAGTGACCTCTCTTTCACTTTTAGATAATTAACCATCTTTCATATAATCTACAGTATCCACCATAATGTGCTAATCTTTGTTTGACGAGCTCTGAAGTTGGGAATAAATTGAATCCGAACTGATAAGTTTACCGTTGTGCTCTGCTACTTTCGCCAATTAACCACTGTTTTACCTTCAACTAACCGCTCAATCTCATAATTTCACTGTAGCAAATATCATGCAAAAATATAAATGATTTAATGAAAAATTTATGTCATTTATTATGAAATTACAAGTACAGTTTGTTCTTCAAAGTACGCCGAGAAAAGAAAATTAAACTTGCTCCCACATTGGCAGCTAAAAAATTCAACTCTCTTTCATTTACTTATACTAATTCATGTCAATTACCGAGTAAAAAATTAAACAAATACAGTAGCGGTTTCAAATTTAAAATATTTTTAAAACCTGTAGTATTAAATTCTTGCCCTATAATATTTGAAGACAGACAGCATTTCCTAGCAACATCAATTTGTTACCTATCGATCTCCTGGAAATCGTACATTGGCTCTTTCCACCACTACCTATTCTGTCGAAGAGTCCTTACGAAGAAACTGTAATACTAATTACAAATGGATTGTAAGATACATTAGACCAATCACTGTATCAATCCAAGCATCAAGCAATACTTAAATGTTTATAGAGACATTAGAGTACAATTAAAGGTCAAAAATGCTCAAAGTATTTGAATATATAATCTGTATTATTGCTCACCATTGAAGACGCTTTTTTGTTGCTCTCGATATGTTCCCTGATGTTCGTTTACCCTCAGAGTGGATCAAGCAGTCTTCCCGTTAGTATTAAATAGTCATTAATCTCACCCAGAGGCTTCAACAAATCAAAATATCCTCCATAAGCTGATTGAAGCGTGACGCACAAACGTAATTTAAAATTCTTATTGGAAAAGCGTCTTGTTCCACAAAAAATAGTTTTAATGAAGCCTCAATTAGAGCTAAAGCAACAGGATCAACGAGCCCCAAATATGTGCATGAATTGGGATGTTGGATATTTTAATTGCACTATTGATAGTTTCATCTCTGTCCTATGAATGCTTAATTATTACGGATTACCATCATACCTTTTCTGGACTATGCACATTTCTACAGCTCAAATCAAAGAGAAGAAAATTCGTGGGTTTTCTTTTCGCGTACGTGGCAACTTAACCTTGAAAACATTCCGACGTCCCCGCAAAAAACTGTTCTGTGCAGAAATTTTTGAAGCCCTCCCCAACAGGAAAAGATATTGATAACTTACTGTATTGATTTAAAAAAATAAACACTGTATTTGTTACCTAATTTTAACTACATCCAAGTCCAGAACTGCACAAGGGAAATCTCAGTAACTTTATGCAATGATATTTATCGATAAGATTTCTACGTGTAAAGAGATTTTCCGACAAAATATTCCTATATTTTGCTTAAATATTTTCATCGTACTCCAAAAGAATTGGCGAATACATTTGAGAGTGAAATACTTGTATGATTGAAACTCAGGTTATGACGTCATGCATTCCTCGTCAGCTCTTCTGATATTATTAAGAAAGGCTTCAAGACGGTTTAACAGTAGTTTACGTGCCACTATATACGTGGCAATTGCCAAATAATACAGGACAACTTACACTTTGATCCTGCAAAATTCCTTCACTTCGTCAAATTTTGAGATGGCTTCAGCTAAGTGCCTGGACGGCCCAAACACTACAGCCTATCAATGCCGGAGTCAGAAGATACAATTGATGCTCCACCTCGATCGGCAAACAGTTGATTTACGAAAGCGTATTGAGAAGTACAAATTTCTTGAGTAAGAGGCATAAAGACAACTTGACATCAATTTTACGGTGTTGTATCTATAGACTCAACCATACCCATTCAAAAGAATAGGATTTTCAACCTGTTTGAAGTTCCCTGCATCAATGATGCCGACAGAACATCGAGAGTTCCATCACCCAGAGATAGTGAAACAAACAAGGCTGAACTTAATATAATTGCAAGAATGTTTTTGTCCTGGTTTATGTTTAATTTAACGTCTATATGTTAATCAAAGACTGAACATCTACTTCATCAATCTAATAAATACAGCATCTCTTTTCTAAACTTTTAAAATCTCCAATTATCATCAAGATATAAGACTTACATGTTTACCTCATTCTTGGGCAGTCGTAGATGCTGCTGAAAGGGATAACTGTATGAGTTTATAGTCAAAGCCATAGCTCCTTTTCATCACCTGTAAACAAAAATCTGTTATCCTACTAAGGGGATGCATATTTAATAAAGGGTCATTTTTTTAAAATAGATAATATCAGTAAACAAGATACAAGAAAGGCACTGGAGATTGTTCATCAACTGGAGTTCAAAATCAACTTTAAAATTTACCTTTTGTTCAGCTGAAACAAACTTAATATCAAACAACGTGGTACATTTAAGAAGTGAAGGAGGAACGGAAGAGGGAACGCAGAGCAGGCAAATTTGAGTTATTAGTGTTAAGTTGGGTTTAACTAAACTACTATCAAATCTCTGATACAAACTAATTTATGATAAAAGTAAAAGATTTGTCAAATTACAGGCATATGCTACCTGAATTAAAGGAAACGTTTCTCCTGTCTCGTAATAAAAAAACAAACAAATTTATTTAAAGAGAAATATAACGTGTTGAATAACAGTATTAACAAGATAAAATAGACTTGTTTGTTAGCATAGCTTTACCATTAGACTTATAACATTGAAAAACCAAAATAATGCCAACCTCTCAAAATACAATTTTGTAGCAAATTCAAGTTTTATATGTTAATTAACGATAGCCCAAAACTGACCTTCAAGAATGTAATGTGCATCACCTCCTACCTGTTTAATAACTCGACCAAGTATATTTACTACTTCAAAATCCCTTTGAAGCTCCTAATTCTCTTCGCTTTTAGGTTTAATGGTGTAACCTCGTCTTCTTCTGATGCTGACAGTATTCTACATTTTAGGAATAAGTCGTATTGGTAAGTGTAGGAGATGACCTTCGACAGATATAAACATGTTCTGTTTCTCAAAAACTGGAAGCACACATGCACTTTTCCACTGAATATTCCAACTCTCTTATTTGTCTGCTGCACTAACCACTAATGAGCTTCCATACAAACTCGAAGACAATAGAAGACATGATAAGTTGCTTTACTGTGTGTTATACTTCTTGGCGATCATTAAGGCAACTTGCCAAGGAGCGTGAAACACGGTGTAGCAACAAATCTTTGTTTTCCTTTGTCTTCTAGTTTCAATAAGCTCTGCATTTATGGATTGAGCACTGTCTTTGAAAGTGTCAATACCTTTGCTTTTGTATTATATAGACATATAGAGAGAGAGATTCTCAATCTGCAGACAGAACTTTTGTGCCCTTTGTGGCCCATCAGTGCAGAACAGAGCTTTGAGACGGAATTCTAGCTATGTAGCTAGCAACGCTGCTACAAAGCAGTTTTAAGAATCCGTATGGTACTATGCCAGAGTGCTCAAACTGAGCAAGCACAGTGAGCATAGCATCAAGCAACAGAAATGGTACTGTCTCACGTGGGGGATGCTCAATCTAACAAAGACTAGGGAGCAAGCTATATACTGATATATATATATATCAAAACATACATTGACACTAGTTGAAACAGTGTTCTCTGAATGGAATGCAGAGCTTGATAAAAGAGACAGAAAAAAAGACTACATGATTCTATTAGCAATACTTTTACTTCTGTTGCGATGCTTATCAAAAATATCGTAGGATCAGTTTTTGCTTAAGAATCCGAATAGACTTGAAACTGTTACTAGTAAAACTGTCTCGTTTTCTTTCCTGTCTATATCTGTAAATTGAACTGACCGTACCGTTACGTTGTGTTAGATACATCAAATTCATAAAAAACCTACAAGAAAATGGTGTATTTACAGCAATATCAGTAAACGTAGACCCAATTCATTCTCATTGTACTCCTACACAGCCAAGACAACAATTTACCTGCAACTTCCCAAACAAAAAACACTAATCATTGCAACAGTGGCCGTCCACAAGCTATATTTTCTTGCATTATCATTGTATACTCTACGGTCTTCAGGTTTACATTGATGCTACAGCAAAGGAACATTTCAGTGCCTATTATATGTCTTGTGATTTCTTGCAGTGCAAGAAACGATTGGCAGCATAATTAAACATCAACCCAAAATAAGTCTTCAACAAAGAAATTAACAAACATGTATATTCTAAAAAATGACAACCGTGTATTAAAGACAAAAAAAATGGCATCAGGTGAAGAATGCCACCTCCAATTCCAAGCTACCATTGCCAAATAAGCTTCTATATGCTGAATTAAACAATCAATCAAATTTAATAGAAACAATAAGATTATTAGAGACTTCTATTGAAACTATCAAATGGCCGGCAAAAGGGCACAATTTTAGGAGCGTTTTATCGCTCCTTGGTATGCATTTGATTTGGTGAGATCTGGGACTGGGACCGGAAGTCGGTGTTGGAAAATTTTTGTATTTATTGTACAATGTCAAGGTTTTATCTACGACATGTACTAGAATTAAAAGTTTAGAATCTTTTAATACAGTACAAGAGATTAGAAAAACACAGAAATCTGTTCGTAATTCTGATACTGACAGAAACTGATACATTTACTTGATAAATGTATTACACGACTTCAGGAGGTTTTTCCCGAATATCATGTGCATTCCAAAGGTCATCTTCTTATATACAATAATTCCAGTTCAGACTCTTCAGGAAATGAAAACTATGACCAATAAATGACCTTTTTGACCGAAGATTTTGTACTTTGGGGCAGTTTTCATACGATGCGTCATTACATCCGAGGAAACTGAGCTTTGGAAAAGAACCTTTGCGCAGTAATTATCCCTAAAGCTAAAAGTATTTCCTTTTCATTCTGAATTTACCACCAATATTCGCTACAGTCGATAAAGTACCGAGGCTAGACGCTTAGTACCATGCCCCATATCTTATCATATCATAAAAGGGTTCAATTGGCAGATTCTGAAAAGAACAACAAGGTTTGGAAGACAAGATGCAATAGCAATTATCGAATATCCAAACATTCATTAACAGCAGTTTTGAAGAATTTCTGGAAGAGAACCTTCACTAGTTCGACAAAGCGATGCCTCAAGTCTTCCACACTTCGTATAGATCAGCTTCTCATAGGGATTTATTTTCGTACGCCATGGCTTTGCTATTTCAAATAGTAGGGGCAGTGACGCAACATTAAGCATGGCACAAAGTTTCGCACACAGTTATAACAAAACAAAATTTAATACTTATACCGAAAAACCAAAATTTTTAATGCAGACGTTTCACTGCTTCAAAGATGTCAATATTTACTAGTCTTCCATACCTCCACATCTAACATATCAAACTGTTTGCTCCTCTATAAGAATTCAGTCATTATTGCTATACCAAAACAAGATCTGACCTCAGAAAACAAAGACTAGTAGATTGTGGCTTGGAGAAACCACAGGGCAGACGTCTGGGTATCTTTCTTCTTTTGTCTTTTTGTACGTGCACCGTGATGTGTCTGGAAGCAACTTTTATCAGTCATTGTCTGTTTTACGCAAATGACACTGTAAGGAATTTCAAAATCTAATGGTTGACTTTATTGCCGCTTTTTTGTAATTGGTTTACATTACAATGCTTGCAGCTTATTAGCATGTGATACAGGGTTATTATCTCACCGAATACTAACCACTTTCTACCTCCTTTTTCATCTTCACAGCTTGTAACCACTTAATTTTAGATCTCTTGTCTAACTTCCCCTAACTTTAGAGATTTCGTTTCAGTATTGTCCTAGACAAATGATTTTTATGTGTTGCCCCCTCGTATAAAGTATCCCGTCATATAAAAGACTGCAGGTGACAGGAGGGGAACAGGGCCGCAAATACAGTACCCACTCTCGCTTTGAAATCGTACCCACTCTTAGTAATATACAAAGAGTGCATTAAAAGGGTTGCAGCCCAGGACAATCATAGAGCAATAAAGCGCATTAATTTCTGTCAGAGGATATTTTGAGGGAAACTAGCACCAATGAGGCTTGAGAATGAGATCACTTTCTGTATACCATTCCTATATTTACTTGTGTTGTCAGCTATCCTCCGCGATTGTAAACACGTTTGGGTTCCCTATGACCTCAGCATAGTACCAAAGAGCAATAGGAAAATGGAGTTATTAAAATGTTAGAGTGTAGCAAGAAACGAAGTGATCTTGTATATTATTTAAACCTAAGTTTATTAAAAAAAAGGATTTTGATGTATTGTATTTCCATTAGGTTGCTACTCGGTGTTCTTAGATAATCAGTTTATTAAATGTATTAGTTTAGAAATGACAAATCACAATGTGGTAGGCAACTTAATTAGTTGTTTATTGTCGTGTTCTAGTATTTTCTATGGTTTCCTTTTTACGTAAACTCAAAGTAACAAAAAAATAAAGTTAGATAGGAGAAGCGCACTAAATTATATAGCTGAAAATATCTTTTAAAACGCCAAACTCGTAGCGTAACTATATTTCTATATTATCCTTTGTATGTTATATCCTTGGTCCTTAACTTCAACACTCTTAGTTATGTTCCAGAATTTAAATTTGACCTATTATTACTTAGATGTGTCTCTTTCAAGTACACTCTTGCATCGTACATTCCAAATTTGTTTTGATCAAAAATATCACTCATCTTCAGAACTCATTAGTTCACGGACTCTGCAGTTACTAGCAAAGGCAAAATTATGTCTCGATTGATTTAGCAACTTGGTAATCAAGATGACAATATGAAGTAAACTTATAGACCTAATGTGATTTCAACAAAGTCTTTCACTAGATATGCCTAATGACCGTATAACTGTAGTTGACTGATAAAATACTTTTGTTGTTTAAAATTGGAAGAGATGAAATAAAGTTTAGCAAGACTTAGAGACGGGATGCTTTCTCCTCCTGACACATTGTTAAGATGATTGATATAAATATGCTTATACCCTTTTTATGATTTATACTTCCGTTCAACTCTATTTAATGTTCTTTCTCAAACCCGTAAGAGTATTTCTTTATAAACTAAATATGCAGGTAACTTAACTTCATAGAATAGGACGTAGTGAAGAGAAAAGTAGTGTTGTTGACAAAAAAAATCAACTTAGTTTAAAACTGTTCCTTAATCGTACATATTTGCTTGAATTTCTATTAGGTTCAGTCAAGAAGAAGTTGAAGCAACCAATCATGGAGAATTGCAGCGACTTCATCCCGTCACAGATTTAGTCGAAATGTATGGACCTAAGGTATGATGTTGTTAATAGTGAAACAGCAAGTGGTTTTCAAGTATGCCTTCTTAACGACCTCAAAACTCAAACACTATCTTGAAAGCTGCCGACGATTCTGTACATTTTTCCCAAAGGAGCAAAATATTGCGACAGAGAAAGGTTCCTTCTATTCAACCAATGAACTTGTATACTTTCAAGCTGCGAAATGAGGTTTTTAGACCAGACTAATATTCCAGGATTCAACTAATGAATTTCAAACATGTCTTTTCTTCGATTCCAGAAAAACTGCTGCACTCAGTGACTAACATAAATCTACAGTAAAATTATTATCTCTCATCAAGTAGAGCTCGGATATCAAAATTTCAGATTAGGATCATGTTGTTTCTTTGTTTTTAGAGTCTCGCGGAGATATAGGGCACTTTTCAGATCCCCTTTTGAGGCGCCTAGAAGGGAGTGATTAAAAACAACATTGTCACATCTATAAACACACCACACTCTCTAAGTTACAGGGACAGCTTTTGGTATAGGATAACTTTAGTGTACCTGTTACAAATCTACTTCAATAGACTTAGTTTATAAGGTAAAATATTCATCGTGGCTCCAGATTTCCTTGCTGCTATGCTATGCCCAAATTATTTGCAATGTCACTCCTATTCTCCTCGCTGAGTTTACAGTTACAATGAACACACAATCTGTGGATTTTGCAATGTTTCATTTTGGGACTGAGGTTTAGAAAAAATGATGTGTCGAATATGTCTTCAGTGAAACAGTTACACAGAAGCTAAAATAGTATATGTTTGGTATCACCCATGCTAACACTGCAATTGTGTAAATTAAGAAGCCACAGGTATGTATTCAGAATGAAATGGGAATTTAAAGACCTGTGGAGTACCGAAAGCTCTCCAGTACTTTATAACTAACTAGAACCTAAAATTTCTCATGAAGTATCTATTATTGCCCCTATAACAGCAGTGCATCCACTTTAAGAATGCAAATTACAGAACTAAAAACTCCGATTAAGAACTACATAGACGATTCTGATTCTACATGGATCGACTCACGTCACGTATTGCTTTTCAGACTTTTTGTTGCTGATGTCTTACCTACTCTTGAGCATCTTCTGTTCTCGAGGCTTGATCATGACATTGATTTACTGACAAGAAAATACGAAACCAGATGTAGATCCCAATATATTTTCTTATTCCCATAACGATTATATGTCACCTACCACCATGTGTAATACACTCTATCGTCATCCTACCTGCATATTAATGTGACTCTGTACATTTCCATAGGGAGCTGATGATGGTGTTCCAAACAATAACAGACGTGATGACACCTTACCATTGTACGATAAACCACTGCAAAGATGCGACTCAAGAGCTTCTTCTCTTCCTTTTGCAAACTCCAGCTGTTCCACCATATGCAGAGCACCATCACTGGCTAGTTCGACGTTTGAAGCGGGGACGTTGCCCTCCCATAGAAAGAGCTCGTCGTTTGCAAAATGCACTGCAATTCCTCAAGGAAAAATATGCTCCAAGACGCACACATCCAAATCGGAGCCTCAGCTTACTATTAAGAGACTGTCCATTGTACTAGACACCAATCTCGGCGAAAACGAAGAGTATCGAGGACCATACGCTGCTGCAGCTAGGAGATACAGGCTGGGAATGGCACAGCAGAGCACTTGTTAAGGTCACTAAGTGAATTGGTGACTCGGGTAATGCACGCAGGAGTGCAGGCATTGCATCAAAGTTCAGCCTTCGGAAATGCAGAGCAACGTCAAAAATTTAAAGCATCGTTCTGTTCCGTCAAGTCAGCACTCTACGAAGAAAATCGTAGAGGTAAAGAAGGACCTCACGGTTTGCAAAAGAGTTCACCTTGGTAGATCTTACATCCTCAGAGAAATGAGCCAATGGGGCTCCTGTTTGAGGCCACTGCATGAGAACGAGTCTTGCTGGCGAGATAGAAGCTCTAGGCTTAAAAACTAGAAGCAAACGAAGCACTCACGCTGTTTACATCTGATGTTACACGATATTTTGATCTACTCACACCTGATACATATTTTACATATCAAGATATCAGAATACTCTAGATTGGCAGCTACTATCACTTCATTATATTTAATAGATCAGGACAACATATGCAAGTGAGTTAACTTTGCCAGGTGATATTTGAACTTCCCCGTAATTCATGTCATCTTCGCTTTGGAAGAATGAAAGAGAAGTAACTATTAATCCATACTTTTAGCTGATGTAAAAGACTGCACTATTTTGCCAACACCGAGAGAAAAATGTTTTCTAGACAAAATGAATAACACAACATACAAGAATGAAGAAATAGATTCCGATTTCAACACTGTAAATAGGAAAAAGGGACGATGACGTAATACGTAGTCTATAATGACTAATATAAATAATAACATACAGAGAGAAGGAAAAAATTTAGAATTACACCATGTGGAACACTTGTAAAGTGCGCGTTTGTTATACACCTACTCGCGTATTTGCCCTTCCCGTATTTGGCAGCCGTATTTATTCATAAAAGTTTTTTTTCCTGATACGGTAGTTCTTATATTGTACTGTTACCTTGCATAAGCAAGGTCCATTTCAAGACCCTGCTGTATCATCATACTTACAAAGGTTCTCCAGACCGTGTGTGACTAGCAATTTCAAACTGGGCTGTGACAAAGTTTGTCCAGAAACCCAAGACTTATTTTAAACTTTTAATTCCTAAAAGATTACAGCCCATGCCTTTGCCAACTCCATTGATCGACTACGAATGACTAATTTGACTAAAATAGAGAAGAAAATAGATATCCATTTCCATAGGGATATACATAGATACGAAATTGTGTAATAAATACAGCGTATGGAAGCACGTAAACTGGAAATTGATAAAAAATATTTACCCGAACTTTTCGATCTGGGTGAAATCTATTACTAGTCTGGAGAAGAGTGCCCATTCAACGACAGAATTTGTATAAAAAGAGAGGTCAATCCTGCCCCAAATTTTACCCTTGGAGTGGCCCTGAAGAGCCTATATGTTGGTGATGTGATGCCTTCAATCATTGTTGAAGGGGTCACCATAGCTATAATACACAAGAGGGGGTCGGAGAGTTTCAGATGGATACAGAAAATCTGTTATACTGATACTTCTATCAGTCATTGTTACATCTATTCATAACATTGGTCCCATGCGTAAAAGCACCATATTGGATTTAACACCCTTCCCAAATATGATAATTTATGGTACGAGAACTGAATTATCACATGGGAAAAAAGGAAACAGGATGCTGGTCGGAGCCCTTTGAGAATGGGGCTTAAAATCAAACAATATTTAATCTATATGGTTATGTTAAAAAGGGTTGAAGAAGTTAAAGATTAACCCGTTACTAAAAAGAAAGTCAAGGTAGCCAAGCACGTAACTCGCCCTTGTAAGTCTATCTAAATGGACGCCCATAACTGTTCAAAGGAATTTTAGGTGCTTCAAAGGAAGACGTCCTTCGCGTTTTTCTATATGAAAATGCCTGGCTTGAGTATTACTACATCAATGCCGTGAGAATTTTCCGCTAAAATCATTTTTAAACTGTAAACCCTTTACAAAACAGTCAATAAGCAAACCTGTCATGTGAAATTTTCTAAATGCTTATAAGTATAATCTCTACCCGTATAGCCCCTATTTCGAGTCCCAGTCTGGAAAGTTTTTTCATTTTCCCTAAGACGTGACACTATCCCAGCTGTGTCTGTACTTTTTAAGTGTTTCCACAAATAGTAGAAAGCTTAATTTTAATTTTCATAAGCATGAACAATACTAATGTTTCAGAACTTTTTGTAAAGTCTTTTTCTCTTCTTTCTTAATCTTTTTTGTAGAATTTTTTTAGTATCAACAAAGATCATTAATTTTGACGGGTAGTTTGAAGTCTATCTTCTACAAGAGTTTAATTTTGGGTTTGAATATTGTGATCATGTTAGGGTCATTGAAGAGGCAGTGTCACCTGCACAAGATAATATGGACATTGATAATCTTGAAAAGATACTAAAGAAATAGAAAACTGTTTCGCCCCCGCCCTATGGGATTCTAATCAATTGGCCACACATTCTCGTCGTGCGCTCCACAAACTGAGCTAGATGAACTCCTGTGATAACATACTCTACTTGCCATATCAGCTCTAAATACTAAATTGGTGGTTATCGGCATTCAGGTCGGCGCAAATTTGGAGACCGGCCTCTCTGTGCCATGTTACCTGTTCATGGAAAGGTTGCCTCTGGCCCATCATTCTGTCCCAAGCCCTCTGAAAATTGCAAAGTGTGCAAATTCCGATGGTGACATAGTTTTCTATTTTCCTAGTATCTTTTTAAACTAATCATCTCGAAGTAAACACAGTTAATCTGTAAAATGTGATATAGAACCATTTGTTAAATCAGTGTAGTTATTTTTTACTGGAATGAATAGTTCTGATGCTGAAGAAATGTGACAAAAAATAACCTTTCGATCATGGCGACACCAAAATCTCCAAAGCAGGGGTACACTGCCATACGATTTAACACAGAGCAGAACATCAGTAAGGGCATCTTACACTACATCCAGTATGCAGAGAATATCATTATGAATTCAGTATTATCTAGCTCACTTATTTAGTAAATAAGCTATTGTGAGTCAGTGAAGTCAAGTCATTAAAAGATGATGTAGCGAATTTGTCTATCTATGTATATATACATATTTATGTACGTTTGGTAGTACAAATCTGTGATTTGCACTTGACTTGAGAGTCCAGCTGAAAATCCCTGACAGACAGACTTCCTTCCCCACACTTAAGACCCATCAAACTCTTGAGTCGTAAGTCCATCTGGCAATCGGCTTGTTACCAGATAGCGCTTGTCAATGATGACTAGCTATGTAACTATGGAAAATATGATCCAAGACCTTAACCCTATTCTACAGAGAGGTACGGACTCTTGGAGCCCATGGCCCCCCATCCCCCGGCAATACGTTGTTGCCTTCCATTTCCTCCAGTAGGTGTCAGAGCTTCTGAATTATTCTTTCATTCTATTTGGCATCAAATGTTCAAAAGTGAACTGCAAGAAAAAAGGCTAAATGTTTGGGAAAATTGAAAATGAAGCAAATGCTTGCAGAAGTCACGTGTTGACCATTAACAACCGATGACCATGGTAGACAGGAAATACCATATGTAATGAAATATATCTCCAAGAAACAATAAGTTTTAGTACTTAAGGATAGTACTAAAAGCAAATCAAATTTCCCCTCCATCAGACTTGAAGTTCCGGAAGGAATGGAAATGTAACATCAATGAGCAAAGGGAAGCAATTGCCCCCAACTTCGTGACTAATGCAGGGGTAGAAGATTTCAGAACTGTTAGAATGAAACATCTCAACAAGTGGTTTTCCATTGTTGCCGGTCTTAACCTAGTTACTCTCCTGGTAGAGTCAAGCCGAGTCAGAAAGAGACTGAGTTTTTCTGACTTGGACCCATAGAATCATATAAATACGTATAAAATTTTTATGCATGAACCAAGTTTCACTGCCAGTAAACGATCGGATTCGTTGTTACTGATACTCAAAACGCACTGTACGCTCATGATTTCCTTTCTCATGGCAACCACTAAAGGGACGTTTTTAAAGACGATTTGATTTAATCGTCGAAAAGTCTATTTTGGCCTTATTTGATCCAAAGGAGTGATTTGGCATGGAACATAGCTATGTAATTGCGCTGTCACATTATTCAATGTAGGAATAGTGCTTTTATGACATAAGTAAAGACCTGAGAAAGTGCGTGAGGTACCTTTGATTCTAAAGGCGCTGTACAAAAGGCGCTATTTAGCATCAATGTTGCTGATTTGGGAAACTTTAGATGATACCAATGGCCCCTCATGACCCCTGCATTATAAGTCTCTATCACAAGTAGATGTAAATAAATCTGAGGTGTGAAAATGGATTATCCTTAATTTATTAGAGTGTAATATTTTGTAGATGTGTAAAGTTTCCATTTGATATTTCTTTGTTGGTGGTAGATTTGCGTTGATAATAAACAGTCTTTGAATATTGAGGAAAAATAGAGTAAACAGGGCAGAAAAAAACAACAACAGAGTAGTAAGTACCATTATATTCTTTTTACTCCAACAAGGTGATAATGAGAATGCGTAGACAGGCTCAGGTTAACCAGAGCTGAACAACGTTGAAGGTCACTCTGTTGTTGTAGCTTCTGGTTACACACGAGAAATTAACACTTTTCTTTGTAATCTAGAATATCAGTAATACGTTGAAAACTATCTTTCTTATCAAGGCCCTCAATTGGCAAGGATGAGCTCATATTTCTAATTTGTAAGCATCGTTGTCCAGAAAGGAAACGTAACTGTCCTAGTAGTCCTCTAATTTTCTTCTACTGCTAACAATGTACTCTACATAGCCTAGAATAGGAACTACAGGCTAGAAAGCAGTCGTGTGGAGCTTTTGGGCTTTGTTGTTATCACAACCAAATGAGAAGCGCAGAAGAAAAACTTGATCTTCGCTACATGCAAAATCTCTCCTTCAAGGAACGTCAAACGCGGATATCATGCCCCGTAATGCACAAGGATCCAAGATAAAACAATACCCAATATTTGTCACTAATTAATACTGGTAAAATTAAGGATAGAATGAACAACATTTGATTGTATCTACTTTATAGATCCAAGTAAAGGATTGTGTGATAAAACACGACTTAACGGTTCACATGTCTAGTGTATATTTGTTCTTGGTTCCCACTAAATTGTTAGTCTCTTTTCACAAACAATTTACATCACGTAATGTTTGAACAACGTGCAAGTTTCCATCAATATCATCATCATCATCATCATCATCATCATCATCATCATCATCATCAGTAGCAACAGCATCAGCATAATGATAATAAGCGGAAGGGATGAAGAAAGAAGATTAGTGGATTCAATTTTTGTTTGTGTATGGGTAAGAGGATATTAAATGAAGTGAAACGACAGGGAAGAATCATTCAATGGCCCCTTAGATTATAAATTTGTGTATGATTTACTTCGTCATTCTTGACTGAAGGAATGTTCGATATTTCAGGAAAATAGAATTCCAATTAGTAAATTCATACAGGAAAAGACACCTCTTTTATTAAATTAATTAAGGAAGAAGTATAAGTATCTAATCGATATTATAATATGATAATGAATATGCTTCAAGTCTTCCACCTAAGGGATAGTTTTGCAATGCTGTGTTTGTTAAGGGGAGACGGAAGGAGGGGATCTATTGACAGCAGAGAATTGTAACGAGTAGGCAGTGTTACAGCTTGAAGAAGATTTTCAGGCCTTCAGGGAACGCAGTAATTGAGTGCCATACTTTTAATTGAACCTTACTTAGAGTCAGTAGACTAGTTCAAGGAAAGGAGAAAGGAAAGACATAAGAATTACAAGGCAAGAGTTTAATTGGACAGTATTAAATGACAAACCAAAGGGTTTAGGAAAACATCTTCGTGCAGGATACTAAGAAAAAGAAATCTTGAAAAGGAGATGGAGGGTTTGTAAATGGAAACATAGTTTCTGGGAACCGATATGCTGCATCAGTGGATATCCAAAGATAGCCCAGAAAGAATCTAAAAAGAAGTCATGGTTGTATATCTAGTTCTTTTCACTGGGATTTATTTCATCTGTCGGAGTTAAATGGTTGGGAAAGTGACATGATCATCTTGCAAACAGTGAACGTCTGAAGGTGTTATGAGTTTAAAGTATTAGGGACTGGTAATGTTATCTTTTATAAAGCCAAAAGTACTTGATGAAGTAGCCAACGAATATCTTCTTTCTACATCTACAGAAAATGTTGTTGTCCACTACCAGTTACCTGTTCGAGAGCCTGTCAGAACACGGGACAGATCGAATTGTAGAATTCTTCCTTTTTACAACTTACAGAGCTCTTAGTTATAAGTATATAAGCCTCTTATTGAAACGCCCTGCGAAAACAGCTCTTAGTCACAAGTTTCAATTGGAAATTGTCAACAAGAGCCAGTCCATAAACCTAAGCTACGAACGGTAGCTTCTCTAACTTAGAAAGTCTGTCACCTCTTTACAACTCTATGTTTACAATGAAAATTTAACAAATTCCAAGCAATGAAAAGTAACTAAGTTTTGGCTTCGTTACTAACATACACTTTTAATACTATACTTGAATAGTCCTAACCGTCCTCTTCACCATTTGAGAATGAGGCTGTGACCTAAAGCGATCATTGTCATAACAGCAGATCAACTATTCAAAGAAGATTCCCCTAAAGGGGAAAATTGCGACACTGTACGTTTTATCTCATGCTTCCAAATGTTGAATACATCACAAACGGTCAATTTTTTGACTGATGCGAGAGATTAAAGGACCATGGCCACAATGGCCACCTCTCCTGGTACTTCGTACAAATATCTATTGCAAAGCTGACTATGCATGATAGGTCTTCCCCAAGTCAATGGTCTCCTTTCCTTGTACTCCGTACAAATATCTATTTCTTCAGTTTTTGAACGCGACAGCATATAAACCCAAGGAAATCCCAAATGTATCAAGTAGTTTCTCTATTTCTAACGTTTCCATAAAACAACATCCAATCATCCGATCACTTCCACCCGACGCGTTAAAGTGAGTTGGTTATTAATACAGACGATCATAAAAGTCGATTCCAACCTTTTGTATACGAACTTGCTGGATTATGTGTGCATCTTTGTGCTTTGCTGTTCTTGTTGACTCTGTACTGATTTAAGAAAGTTATCGCTTCCATCTTGAACCTAACTCTGAAAAAATAGCTTCTGGGAGTAGCGGACAAACTGAATGATGGGTGTGTTATAAGGTTGGGGAGATCTGCTGGTAGCATGGGACGGTGTGGGATTTGGAGACATGTTGAGCATGCGGGACAAGTTAGGGTAGCAGAGTATACGGAGGTTACGTAAGAGCTAAGAGTGAAGCATGGCCTCTGTTAGCATTCTTCATTTTCTGGAGGATCTGCTTTTTAAACAACTGATCCTTTACTTGCAACATTTGCTCTTCAAGCGGAACTGTCTTCCATCATGTAGCAATACAACCATCAGTGAAGTCATCACATTCCATGAGGCAAGATGGCAGCAGTTTTAAAATCTCTGATGGCAGCAAGCCATGACTTGTGTCACTCTCCTCGAGTATCTCATAAGTTGTTTTATCTCCATCCTGCAAAGCTGAGCTTGTACTTGGCAGTAAGTGTAAATCACGGCTTTCAAGGCCCCATGGAAACAATTCTGTATCAGGGGTAACTTGACCTACGAAACCCACCAACAATTTGGCTCACCAACACACTCACAATCCTTTAACGTCACCGCTATTTCTCTCAATCTCAGCAACAATAACAAGGATATCCAACACGAGCCCATGCAACAGCAGCAACAAATTCTATACAAACTTTATATCCAACTTAGTCATCGTTGCTTAAATAACGGTAATGCCAACATTGTAATCATAGGCCATCTTTTAACTACCATCACGAGAAAAAGACGATTCCTTGTCAACACAACCATTGATAGTACTATTCTCTATCATGGTTTTGTAAGTATACTTAACTCCATAAGATGCATGCTGTTGATATGAAACAGTTCAAATAGTTTCAAAGTAATGTCAAATAATATAAACTGCTCCAGATTTGGACGAACAGCAACAGCATCATAGTCTCCAAGCAGAAGAAGAAAAAACATTTTATTAAGACAATCATCATTCACACAACAGTAGAACCGTAGCTGGAAAGTTTCCCGGGGTGGGGGTGAGGCAAAGGACGGAGCGTAGGTTTCCTCGATTCATTGTACTACATCTTTAAAGCAAGCAAATTTTTATTGCCAAGCCTAAAATCGTTGCTTTTCATTTGGCTGCGTAGCCAATGTGGATCTATTATAGATAACCTGTAGCACTTACCGTGCCGTAGTTACGACCAATGCAACTTCATAAGATATGAAGTTAGATGAACATTGTTGGCCTGTTATTGTGACGCCTTTGAGAATGAGACTGGGTGGAAAGCTGTCCCCTAGCGGTAGGGGTACATCCCCTTCAACAATTTTGACTTTCTTTAATCTCTTACCTTTTGTTGTTCAATTTTCAATGAAACAATATATACTGGACCTTTTTTTGTGTTAGAACTCCAATATTTCTTTGTTGGTTACGCTACTATGACAAATTTAACTTCCCGTAGTTGCTTTTCGAAAATCTTTACTTTGCCTCCCTTTAATCTTTTATCTGTTCTTATGTTACTTTGTCTTTCTTTTATTATTTGATCTGTTCTTATGTTATTTTGTCTTTCCTTTATTATTTCATCTGTTTTTATGTTACTTTGTCTTTCTGTTATTGTTTCATCTGTTCTTATGTTAATTTGTCTTTCTGTTATTATTTCATCTGTTCTTATGTTACTTTGTCTTTCTGTTATTATTTCATCTGTTCTTATGTTACTTTGTCTTTCTTTTATTATTTCATCTGTTCTTATGTTACTTTGTCTTTCTTTTATTATTTCATCTGTTCTGACGTTATTTTGTCTTTCTTTTATTATTTCATCTGTTCCTATGTCTCGGGAATTGTTGCTGATTACGAATTGCCATGACCATTACGTAATACTCAATTATTTCACAATTTACAAGACATAGCTAAAATAGTTTAAATGTTGGTCATTACTTTGGTCATTGATTGTCTCTGGTCACACAGAAGTCTGAAAGACACAACCGCAAACGTTCTTTTGGTATTATAAGTTTCCATTCCTTTCTCAAAAGCAAACTCTGGTTACTACAGTTTTAAAGGAAATCAGATTATGGTTAAATCATTATTAAATATATTTTCAAACTTTATTGATCGATGTGACGCTTAAGAACTGAACATAATGGCACCAACCAACTGGAATAGTTTGAATGGGAAGAGAAAGTTCTGGTTTATCCAAATGAAAAATACAACAATAAACTGACATAGTAATGAATATTGCACCTCAGAAAAACAGGAGTGGTCCGTGTTTACACATCATGCCAAGGAAAAATACATAAAAATTTATTCGGTCATTTAATCAATGAATCAATTAATAAATAATTGAAAAATAGGTACTCTTTAGAGAACACAAGTTTTCAAAGTAAAGCTCTGTGAGTATATACGGCACCCTTACAAAAAAATCGAGCCATACCAATTACGACCATCCATCAAAAATAGTCAATTTTTTAAAACTGTATGACGGTCAGGGTTTCCCTCTAATGGCAAGGCGTCATGATTTTCCCTCCTTCAAAATTACCTTCGTCTGCCATTCTTCTGGACAAAACGAGTTTCCTGGCCGTGAACAAAAAGAAAGCCAACCAATCAGATATTGTGCAAGTCTCTACTATTCAAATGTTTCCGGTCCTCTGATTGGTTAAATCCCCCTAATCAGTCTGGATAGTCTTCAGCTGCTTACCATGTTCCATTTTTCTCTATTCAATGATGGGACTGCAAAGAGTATCAAGTCTCTGAATTAGACTGCTAAATACTTTGTCAATTTCCAATCGCTTACATCCATTCAAAGCAAGCTTTCAAGGTTGGGAATATACTAGAGAATCTAGGTGGTATTATTTTTACTTTTCTCTAGTTTCTCCTAAAAACTTGATTTTTATGTAGTAACTCCTTTCTGATATATATGCATTTCCTTTTCTGTCCTTTTCTTTCTTCTTGTCTCGTTCTGCCTTTACAAAGGAGGACAAAAATTATGAAGAATAAAAAGTAATACCAATCGGCGAAATCATTCCATTGCTATGTAAAAATGGCGTTTATTTCTGGCATTATTTAATGCCTGCGCCACTTCATCTTATAGCAGGAAGATATGATGATTCAGTTGCCAATGAGAGTTGTAAAAATATAGTAGGCTTTAAAGAGATTTAGGAAGTACATATCACGGGTTCGAATCACGTGGCGGCATGAATTCTATTTCTCTATGGATAGAGATGTTATGTCGGCGACGCTTACTGTTCTCCGGTGCTTTCGATCAGTAGTACATCGCAAGGTCTTTGGGAATTTTGTGCTCCTATTCACTAGAAAATACTTTACTGCAGATACGTCTTTCAACAATCCTCATCAAGTAGTACCCTTGGAGCATTTCCCACGATTCGGCCTCCTTCAAGACTCTAGATAAAGCCAAAACGAGGTAACTGGGACAGCTGACAATTTTATTTCCACCTTGAACTAAACTGCTTTCCCGAAGAGCAGTGTTTTGCATTGTTTCAAAGAATAGGGGAAAGTCTCCGGATAAACATTAAATATATCCTTTAGTTACTGAGGAACAATTAATCTGGTGTAACAATGCATAAGCTGTTTAGTTCGAAACAAAGTGAGAGAATTGAAATTGCTGATGTGTAAAATTTCCGTGGGCGGAAAGCAGAATATCTTTTCATCTTTTTAATGGAGAAGAATAGGAGACACAAGCCGTGGTCTACAACAGGAGGATCAATATGCTCCAATACCTGCAGAATAAAGTTTCGTTTACCAGCAAATCCACTTTCATGTTTAGTTAACAAAGAGTTCTATTTATGTGTTGATTTTAATAGCTGAAATGCTGCGAACTTGGACTAAAGGGTTTTGTCCATCAGGGCAACGTCACTCTCCTGAAATGTAGAATTCGGAAGGAGTATGGAAACAGTAGGATCAAGTTTAAATAAATACGTTCAATCTTTGATACCTTCGCATTTTCTTCACATCCTAAAACATGTCCATTCGTATCCATTTGGAGACGTAATTAACACGTCAGGGGATCCCCACAAAAGGGACATCCCCTAGCAGAATCTCATCGCATGTCTAGAAATCTCGTTGCAAACTCAGCACACTATCAATACAAAGACCAGTCACGATGTAAAGGTCAGATAGGTTCTTGGGCTGTTTGACTTTGCCATGTTAAGGCTTACGGACAATCCCCGATAAGTTTCGATTATTACCCCAAAGTAAATTATTTGTTTTCTAGATTTAAGAAGCTTACTTCCAAAGACACGTTTTTCTTTAACAGCATATTTCATATGTTAAAGGATAAAATGGCCATTAATTAGCAACAATCTTGAAAATTTAGAAGCATGAAAAAGATCAACAGCTGAATCGTCAACAATTTTTCCATGACTTACTATTATTTCTTGAGATACAAATATCACATCACAGCTCTCATTTAGCCAGATAAACAACTACCTCTACTAGTAGTACGTCACAAGGAACACGTTGAAATCTCATCAGCGATGAACTCCACCACTCCATACAACATCAAAGTCGATGGTAGCACCATTAGGAAAATAGTTTCTTATTTATACCTAAGGCAACAGATGAGCACAGATAAAGAGAATGGTGAGCAGAAAGGATTTTCAAGGATATCCTAAACAAGAGTCGTATTCAAAAAATCGAGATGCAACCTTTACTGAATAGACTAACATGCTTTGAGAGAAAAAAGAGAATTACGAGGTGAGACCTCTATTCTAAACTACTGTACGGTGCAGAAACCTAGATTATAACAGGATCCATGGTCTACCTACTAAATCCTTCGCATTCTGTCTATACTGTACAAATTTGAAGATAGTCTGGACAGACTAGTCACAAACAGTGAACCAACAGGCAATTGATGATGAGACAAAATCAGAATATTCTTATTTTTGGACACTTAGTTTAAAAGGAAAGAGATGCAGGAAGTGCTATTGGAAGACAAAAGACAGCAAGATCGAGAAGATCTTGTGTCAGCAGCAGCAACAAGTAGACAAATAAGCTATCCTGATGCAATAAAAACAGCACATGATGAGTATGAGTGCAGAACTGTGATATTCTACCTATGCAATGTGGATGAAAGATAAAGGAATGGAGGGGAGGTAGAGGTGGGAGCGAGATTGATGTAAATTGTTGTCCGTGAACAGTGCTTAGATGTGTTACATGGTTTCTATAAAATATGCATTACTCCTCAACTGAGAATAGAGCAGCCAGAAAAGGTATTTACTGTAAAGGCCGTGGAAGTAAAATAGCCGATAGTAAATAAAGTTGCTAGCAATAATAAGTGTTATAATGATGTGGCTAAAGCGGATATACTCGTCAAAGGACGACAGCAAGAGGTACTAGAAAAGTTGTTGGATATGACACGTCAAGAAGGAGAGAAGAAATTTGGATAAAAAACGATAATAGATGTAGAAGAGCAGAATAAGACAGGCATCAAAAAGAGAACAAAATATTTCAACAAGCATTGCTATCAAATTTTGATATAACTCTTCCTACAATCGAAAGGATAGAGCAAAGATGAAGCGTTTTTATCAGCAAGGATTTAGCCCTCTTAGCCATCTGTAAGTGCTGAAGATGTCAGTCTCCGAAAACAAAAGGACAGCTACAGTTACTGTAATAAAAATCGTCATTATACTCTGGCAGTTTTTACATACGAACCTGAGTGGAGTGGAAGCAGGCCACTTAGAGGATATTACCTAACTTTGCAAGAACTTCAGTGTACATTTAGTAATACCCTTTACTACTAAAATAATAAAAACATATTTATTTATTTACTATAGCGTATTGTGTATGTTTCTGTTTGTCTACCAAGGTCACCGGTCAACACTGGCAAACATGGGGTTTTAGAAAATTTTGTGTCATTTTTATCTTGGCCTTCAATTTGCCAATAAATTTTTTAAAATTTAAAACAATCATTTCTTGGATAAAGCACATCATAAACAAAGGGAATTTGTCATTATTTAGTTTAAATTCTAAAATCTTTTGCTTAATTGATCTTCTGGACTATACTTCAAAGCCGTTTCTAGTTGGGTTCTTCTTAATTCTGCTTTGATTGCACTACTATCTTTAAAACATATTTAGAGCTGCTGTGATGGTTTTACTATCCTCAAAATATCACTGGTTGGTAGATCAGTCAGAAAAGTTCTGTCTGACAAATAGTAGGGTAAGATAGTGTCATCAAGATCTGTGGTCTGAAGACTTCAAAAGGCACGCACCCCCTCGAACAAAAAGGTAATATGCTTACGATTTTCCTGCAAAAGAGGCTGCTTGCAGCACAGTTCGAATCGTAATATACATTAGCGACATGCAATGATCTCCCGTATTAAGAAAGCTTTCATGCTAAGATCACACTCGGACATCATTTTTTATTGGATTCTTTTGTGTAACTAACTCAAAATGCTTTTACAGAGGAACAGAAAACTTTGAGAGGACAACAACTAAACAGACTCTCTCTTTGATATTGGCTCGCATAATGAACACCTTCTTGACTGATAACTGCGTGACAGAGCAAGCTTTCCGTTCAGTGTTTCACGATTTCTAACGAATCAAAATCAATATTAAAACAAGTCCAGTATTAATATAAGTGCCTGGGAACATACGGGACTGTATAAAACTGCATGGGAACATCCTCCCGGTCCTGTCTACTACATTTTCTACTCTTAAAAATAGCACGCCATACGTTACATAACACCGTCTCTTTACTGAAAGGAAACAATTTTATTGCTCGGTAATGTTGATAATACTTAAGTAATGTATATTTCTATCATTTTTCGCAAAAAAGTTACAGCAAATACGAGGATGGTAACAAGTAGTTGAAGCTAAGACTTATTCGAGTAACAAGTCCTCGGACACTCATGTTATCAACGATAGCATCACTTGTAAGTAAATTAACTTTACCGACAAAGCACAACTTCTTTGTTTTCATAAATGCAACTTCATAGATTATGTTCCATAATCAAGAGCATCATCCAAAGTTTCAAGAGGATAGCAAGGGCGGGTACATGAATCCTTCCTCTGAAATGTGAAAGTTACAATGCTTAAAAACCCTTTTCGGAACTATTTTTTGACTATCATGGCATCCATCCGCCCTATTGATACACTTCAAAATCGGGCAAAATTATCTGTTATGATTCCGTGGGTGGGTGGCAAAATAGATCATCATCTCAATACACCACTAGGGCTCTTCCGTTTCACAATTTCTTATTCAATTACTTTGACCAATCAGGAGATTACTAATGGACTAATTTTGCATGTTTTGAAGAGCACTCATCCTCTTGGCTAACCACCAAATGTAGTTATTATCAATTCTCGTGTACCCATACCGTACATCCTCGAGGGACGGGGCAATCTCGGTATCTACAGACGGTAGTGCTTGTGAAAATGCACATTTTGACCTTTTTCTTGATAATGTCGTAAAAAAAGGCCAAGTATCCTCCAATTATATATACCTTAATCTTGTGATGAAGAGTAAAGCGCAACAAAGAATGTGCAAATGATACACATTGGAGTAATACAGAAAGTAAACACTAAATACATAATAAATTGATAATGCATGATTGCGTTACACCATTCGTCTTTGCAACTATCGTGAAATAACCAAGAACATGCAGACCAGAAGGCCTGAAAAAGTAAGTAAATAATAATAACAAAATAAATTAGACTCAAAAGAGAAATAGCAACAGTGAAGGGGAACTGAGCTACACGAGGCATTCTAAGAAGGCGAAAGTCAAGTCACTATCAGGTTGCGATTTCCACCAGAAAATTTATTGCGAACGTATTTCTCCACTAACGGGAAAGGCGGAAACAAAGCTACTGTCTATCAGTTTTATGAGGCTACCTGGTGTGAATTTATTTGGGGGCAATGTTTCCTTTGTGCACGTCCGGCGAAGTGGTTTTAGAGGTTTGAGGCAAATGGATGTGTCAAAATAACTATTTTAGACGAACAATGTTTCAGATCAAAGTTAACGTAAAATTTGGGGGCCACGGCTGTTTCGCTGGCATGTCTTTTGACTACATGCTTGTTTCAAGCTTGTTTGGCATACGAAAACACTCCACAAGGGTTTTAATCACTGTACTGACGACTGTAAGACAGCAGAATAATGTTATTTTGTTATAATGTGTTACATTAAGGAGATCTCCAAAAGCCAAGATGTACTGCGCTACGTAACAATAAACGATCTCAAGCATTGTCTTGAAGCGGTTGTATGAAGTGATAACTGTGACCAGATCCTAGAGAAATTCATCTAAGCTGATACATGTTTTGCATCTCTGCAGTCGCTTTCCAAAAGGAGAGATCTTGTAGTGGCCCAGCCTATAACAATAAAATATTTCTCCCTCTCTCATCGGTATGGGGCCGTCGCTCGGTGGCAAAACAATATGTTGCAATATAAAAACCTAGGCAAAAATTCTAATGACAAAAGACATCCTGAGTCCAAAAAATTTGTCCTAGATTTACTGTTAACAATTTAATCAAGCCTTCGATGCAATATCATACATCATCATCAGGAAAATGATCACAGGTTTGAGTTGTAAAACTTAAAATATTCAAAATAC
>JAAAKL020002751.1:0-25036 GCA_010016065.2 Carybdea cf. marsupialis auct. non (Linnaeus, 1758) | reverse complement strand
GAAGATGAAGACAATGGTGAAGATGAAGATGAAGACAATGGTGAAGATGAAGACGATGATGAAGATGAAGATGAAGACGATGATGAAGATGAAGATGAAGATCAAGATGAAGATCAAGATAAAGATGAAGGTGAAGATGAAGATGAAGACAATGGTGAAGATGAAGACGATGATGAAGATGAAAATGAAGATGAAGACAATGGTGAAGATGAAGACGATGATGAAGGTGAAGATGAAGATGAGACAATGGTGAAGATGAAGACGATGATGAAGATGAAGATGAAGATGAAGATGAAGATGAAGACAATGGTGAAGATGAAGACGATGATGAAGGTGAAGATGAAGACAATGGTGAAGATGAAGACGATGATGAAGATGAAGATGAAGACGATGATGAAGATGAAGACGATGATGAAGATGAAGATAAAGATGATGGTGAAGATGAAGATGAAGACAATGGTGAAGATGAAGATGAAGACAATGGTGAAGATGAAGACGATGATGAAGATGAAGATGAAGATGAAGATGAAGACGATGGTGAAGATGAAGACGATGATGAAGATGAAGATGAAGATGATGGTGAAGGTGATGATGATGGTGAAGATGATGGTGAAGATGAAGATGAAGATGATGGTGATGGTCGTGATGATCGTGATGACGATGATGACAAGGAGAAGGAGGAAGATGGTGATTATGGTGATGGTGATGACAATTGTGATGATGATTAAAGTGCTCATGACGATCATGATGATCAACATAACGAGATGAAAACGGTCACTAGAAGATGTTTGACGCAGTATACAATGTAAACTAGGAAGTGCAATCCAATCACCTGTATATAAAGCTGGAATGACTTTCATAAACTTGCAAACACTCCCCATTTATGCTCCACTTTCGGATGGTACTACAATAAAAAAATCAAAACACAAAAGCGTTAGAACGTGATTTTCTGTCTTTATTTGTATGGAATTGGTATAGATCGACCCGGTTGACCGAACTTGATAAAATGTCATGAAAGTTTATCGGTCCTTCCCTTAGCTTAAACGGTTCCTTTACTGTACACTCAAACGTCATGTAACACTCGCAAGAGTTGAAAAATGAGAACTTCTTAGTGACTAACATTTTAGATTATTAATGAGAATATCATAACTTGATAGAGAAAGGTCTTTTGGTCACTAACGACTATCAGAAATGTATGTAATATAGGGTTATTGAGCATTAGTTGGATGGAAGACGTTGCATGTTTAGCATCTAGAAAGACATGTGCCATCAGACACAAGTGTTTCAGGAGATTGTTTTGGGTGATGTTTGTTAAGACATAATCTCAGTTGCTTACAAAGTACCTTTGAATGGGCGTGGCATAAAATGGGTGACACATTACTTTAAATGTCCCTAAGATATGTATACCATTCAAATGTCCATAAAACTAACTCCAAAGTAAAGATTATCCACGAGACTTAAGACTTTTCCTTTGGAAAAGCAAATAGTTCGGCAAATTAGGAATTTGTGTTACTCACTCCTGAAACACAATAAATGAAGATATGCTAAGACCTCGAATGACCAAAGTCTTGTTTCATAACAAAGCTTAAAAATCTTAGTAATGTCGGTCAAAAGTTAATAGAAATGAAAATAGTAGTGAAAAAGGTACCTTCCACTGCAGCATACAATAGAACGTCATCATTACATACCAATTCAGAAGACCAAAAACATTCAACTTGATTTGGTACTTTGTCCTCATACATAAAGCATCATCATCATCATCATCATTATCACCATCATCATCATCATCATCATCATCATCAATATCATCAGCAGCAGCAACAGCAGCATCATCATCATCATCATCATCAATATCATCAGCAGCAGCAACAGCAGCAGCATCATCAATATCATCAATATAATCATCATTATCATCATCAATATCATCAATATCATCATCACCATCCTCATCATAATCAATATCATCATCATCATCATCATCGTCGTCATCATCATCATCATCATCATCATCATCATCATCACCATCACCATGTGATCATCATTGTCATCATCATCATCATCATCATCATCATCATCATCATCATCACCATCATCCATCACAACAACCATATACACAGTTTAGCATCCATTTCCCATGCTTTTACGGGTTGGACGGTGTCATTTAACTGACTTTCAAGCTATTCTGTCCTTAGCTAGTTCCTAACTCACATACCTTTCTATTAAGAAGTTTCCAATCAATTCAAAATGTGTCTTCCTTGGTTACCCTCTAACTAATATTCTGCCAACATCACGTATCCTGCATTCGAAAGGCATCTTCCATTCTTTCTAAATAATCAATGCAAGTATTGCGATCCTCTAGGCTCCATACACTCCCCCATATAACATAAATGCAGCATATTCTCTCAACTTCCAAATGGTAGCCCTATTTCATAGATAGGTCACATACTTACTACAAATGCACAAATGTACAGAATGTAAGCTTGTTCCATACGTCCATTTGTAAAATCCATTAATGTACATCCTTCTTAAGAATGATACTTACATGCATGTTTAAATATCTTACCTGTCATTTGAACATGACAAGAACTCATGTAATGAGAATATTGCCAGACCTCGAACACAGTCAGTGTGACCACGGAATGTCCTCTCGCAATGACTAGCTTTCCATAGTTTAATAGACTTATCAGCTGACCCTATAACAGGAAAAAACAAGCATATTTACAAACCTAAAGACTTTAACTGTAATGACTACTGTTATTAATAAGGTCATCTCTCTTGGGCAAATGAGGGTGTCTACCCTGAATGCTTCAGTACATCAAATGCAGCACTATGAAGCTTAAACCATGCTGTTTTAAGGCAGTTGCACTATGTGAACAGTGCCTCAAGTGCTGTTTTGAAAGTGAAGGAGGGAAAGCAACTTGTCTAGACACAAATTGATATGAAGATCAGTCTCCAAATAGCATGTTAAGCATGTTCCTTTTCACAAGAAGAGAGCAGTAAGTGAACAAAGAATAAACCGAATATTTAAATAGTTATTTTCTTGAAATCAATCTACAAGGTTACAAAAGTATCATGCCTCCCATCCCAACCCCAATGTCTGGTGACTTGTATATACTGACACAGAATAATGAAATGGGGTAGTGGAAGAGGAGCTACTAGGGGCATCAGCCTCCTTCACTTCTTAGCTATGAAGTCTTTTTCTTTTTCTTTCCACCTTTCTCTTTTGGGGGCTACCAACAAGGTCCTAATCTTTCACCTATGTCCTCTATCTCCACTCTGTCAATATTCATGTCCTCCTTCGCCAAATGCCAAAATTAAGTCCGTTCATCCAAAATACTCTTCAGTATATAAGGAAAGTGAACTATGTTAAGGCAATTCCTCTAAACATAATATATCAAAGTCTGATGCAGGAAATGAATTTTTCAAGAAATTTGTGGAGTAAAAACTTTAAAATGTACACTCTGCATCAACCATGGTGAAACGTAAGGCTCAATGTTTAGCTTCTAGACTCTATAGAAGACTCTTTTTACCAAAATTCAAAAAAATAATTGAGTTCAACATTATAAAATTTTACTACCATCTACATCAATTGATAATTCCTCAACACCAGGATCTCAATTACATTACCTGTCAACATTAGCCCCTGCTCTGGCATCATCTGCACTGCCCAGACAGCTGCTTCATGCCCTTTAAGTTCCATCACAGACTTATCATTTATCCATACTCTTGCAGTCCTAGTGCACCATAAGGGATGTGAAACAACATATGTTATAGATAGGGTATGGTAAACCTGCATTGAAAATGTAACAAAGTCAGCATTGCAATAAGTTTCTGTAAAATTTATTACCTTGGAGACTCCTTCGATTTCAAGATCATACCAAAGTTAACTATATCATTATTCAATATCAACATATCATTCAGTTCTACATGTGAAGAAGAAAACTTACTGAGATTGTATATAGCAGAGTGAACATAAACACCCATTGCAGTATATAAGGTGTGTTGTTTGAGTTCAGTTCCCTGTTTTCCACTTTTTTAAAAGTGAGACTCATTAGAGTTAATAATATAATATGTGAAAATGGAAATGACTTGTTTATCTATTCTGATGTATTTGCAGAAAAAATTACCTCCCTCATTTAAAATGGACCCTATTTTCTTGTTGAGATTTGCTTATTTACTATCTAGTTTAATGTCTGAATTCCTATATATTGGTGGTTGTGTATAATGTAAGGTGTAACTGACAGTGGTAAACTTCTGAGATAAATGAGTTCAGTACAGTAGAGGGGGGCATGGGTCACCCACTTTTTTGGAAATGCATTATTTATCATAAATCCACTGTATAGATTTTGCCAAAGATCTGCGATCCTGTGGAGTGCCTCTATCTGAAAAGGAGCAGCTTGCTGCTGATCGCCAGCACTGTTGAGCACTAGTGTTTCAAGTTGGCCTTACACACCACATGGTGCTTGAGGATTAGTTAGGGAGTGAGTGAGATTTTGCTCACTTAGGCAATAGGGTGCTACCCCTCCCATTATATTGAGAATCACTACATTGACCCTGATACTTATTAAGCTACTGTTAGTAAACTGCTATTTCATGTCTTCCCTGATGACTACCAAGCAGAAGCAACATTACAGTGTGGTACAGAGCACCTTATATCAATGGAAGTGAAACTACACAGAAAATGATGCACATCCCCTGCTGAGCTAATGAGTCAAATAAAGATCTGTTATTCAGCAGCAGTCAAAAGTACAAAAAGCTTCACTAGCAGTGACTAGTTCATTCAAATATCCCTGTCCAATATAGCTCCCACTTACAACTTGTAATGATCACATCAATATCAGTGCTCATGTCTGGTTATGTTGCACCATGCACAGTTCTGTCAAAATTGTTGATCAACTGACATTTGAAGAAATCAGACTGCCTCTAGAACACCTCCAATTACTGGCATCTTTCCTTGCCATGGAATCTGAAACCTAAACATTACTCAGTTGTGGATGCTACTGGCACACAGGCAGGTAGAAGGCCAGACAACCTGGACTTCACTAGATTAGGTTAGCACTTGTTAATATTGTATTTATAGCATGCAGTACCTTTCCAATAAATTGAGGGCAAATAATTTCAATCTGTTTTCTATTTTTAATACCTGGCTCTTGGAGAACGTGTGGCACAAGAACATTGAAATCAGATGTCCAGTAAGCCATTCGAAAAATGATTATTACTTGAAGAGGTGTCATTTCAAGGATTTTGGACACCTAGTTCCTATGAACAATGGGTGACAGTCTTCTCTTGTATTAATCTAAAGCCTGAAGTTAACTTGGGCCCCTTAATAAAGTACTAAATGGCTAAATTGCAAATGTTCAAACACCTAACTCTGACAGATGAAATAAAGATCTCAAAAATGATGCCATGGCCACAATTTATTAAGGATAAATGTCACTAGCACCTACATTATAGTATGGCAAGATGAACAACAACAGTAATAATATGAACAAAAATGATGATGGTCACAATATTTAACACAAAAACAGTAAACTGCCATACCCTAATCATCACAATTTGCCATACGAAATACCTAAAACTTATTAGCTGCTGTCTGTGAAGTCATGTTGGGTACTACTCTGACAGCAAACAAAACATCATTGATATAAAGGATGAGAAGCCACACTCTACCTAGTCTATTTGTCCATGATATTGGCTTAGACCTTAATGTCATACCGGTGGCATTCTAGGGCACAGAAATTTGCCACCTGGTCATCTGAAATACAAAGTAGTTTAAGCAGCAGCAGCATTACTACCGCTAGCAATACTTATACAAAAACAAAGCAAAGTCTACAAATACTGATACTACTACTTCAAAGTATAAACAATTGTCTAATTGCAAACTTACTTGTCCCATGACCCTGACATCAAGGTACCAAATTTTCCTGCAGCTAAAGAGCACACAGTTCCTGTATGCCCTTCCAGCCTTAACATTGGCACTTTACACATAAAAAAGTAAAGAAAAAAACTTTATTTGCATCATACTAAAGGAAGCCATCATATTTGTTCATTTTTTATTATTTCACATTATAAAAAATGTTTTATGTGTAACATGGAAGTATCCAGGAATAAGTGGGCTACAATAGAAACCCAGACAAAATAGTGACTTTCTATTGCAACCACTGCCACTGTTCCATTTTCAGGAGAATCTTTATTTATTTGCTGGTTAATCAAAGGTTCTTAATAAAACCTGTCTAAGTTAGTCACACATTGACAGTGTATCGCTGTTCAATGCATATTTGGGGATGTCTATAGTAGAGTATGGGGTTGGTAACAGTACGTCAGTACAGGAAAGGGATGGTTAATGGTTCATATTTCTTAGAATTGATTTGATAAATGATTGCCACCATATGATCTAGTGGATACGTTCCTTGCTTTCAGTTCAGATACACAAAAGATTATGCAATAACAATTTTTACCCCATCATATGTCTCTCAGAATGCCCTAACCATTTCAATCTTTTTCTTCTACATACCTTATCTATACAAGGCATATCAGGGCTACTGAGGTACAGGCACTGGACTGATCACTGGTAAGCAAAAGAAACTAGACACCTGTTGACAAGGCCATGATCATTATTTCAAACAATCATTAAGGAGGTATTATAAAACTGGAGGAAATATCTGTTGAGTATTGAACCCCTGTGTCTGCTGTTGTGTAATCACGATCTTTTGTTTTATTGGGTGCAGTGAAGAAAATCAGTTTTTTGATATATTTTATTGCCTCCATCACGACAGGAACTGTGCATTCAAAAATACCAAAATTCATTTTGTACTTAAAAGCCTTTTTGTCTTACACTCCCTGGAGCACAAAATTGTCAGAATAAAAATTAAATAGGAAACTAAAGAGGAAAATATGAACTTCAGCACTAAACATACTGTACATAAAATATCAAGGTCTTAATTAAACATTCCTTCAGGTAGCAGCAAAATCAGATCAGAAACATTTACCTGGTGACTCCAAGTTATATACAAGAATTAAATTATCATTTCCACCAGTTACAACAAGACCTAAAAAAATGAAAGATGAAAGTAGTATATATAAAAGGTGTCAGCTTTTAATGCAATGTAGATAGGGATGTTACTACACACAAAACAATTGCTAGTGCCTGTCTTGTGTGTAGATCATAGATACAAGGTGCTAACTGATAACAACAAGATATCAAATTTGTGTGTACATGTAAATAGCATACTGTATCTATTATAGTCTGAATATAAATTTGTTCTAATTGGGAAGTGGAAATATAAACATACTTGCAGTTGTTTGTTTTCGATACGCAAAGAGCAGTGGTGGACAGAAAATAGTTGCAATAGGGGTGGCTGGGTGATTGGAAAGCATTGAATTACACTGTATTATACATGGCTTTTGAGACTGCTGAGTCATCGTTAAAGCTGTTACTTTTGCTTCTCAATAACATGAATTTTCTATAAAATTCAAAGCTCGAAATGTGGTAAAAAAGGTATACATATATATATTGTGGATAGGGAATAATTATGAAGGCATGGAAATAAATAAATATTGAGTAAACAGTCTGATAATATATGAGAAGCTTCTTAATCCTCCTGTGAAGTATACCTGTAAGAACATTAACAACAACTTATAACCCTAAAGGTACATTTCACTGGGTAATTTTTACAAATCTATAATCTACAAATTATCCCTTTTTAACATTTCTGGCATCCATCTTGCTAAATAAATAAGGTAAGCATGATAAATTGCCTCTTGTGAGGCATTTAATTCAAAGCAATAACGCACTTGCTAAGTAAAAGGAAAACAAGAGAAACTGGATTGTAAAATAAAGTAGGAAGATCGTTTAACTAGACAGGTGGGTGGCTTTGGCTTTACCTCATCAGGCTATTAGCAGTTAATTGCGCCTACATTAACAATCAGTTAAGGCTAGGACTAAGGTCTTATCATAATTAGTTCTTACACGAGTACTTACAATCAACCTACCTTGTGGGTACTTTTCTGAAGCTGGAATAGTGCAGACTGAGGAAATATAGCGCGTATGTCCACTAAACAAATGGGCTTCTGAAAACCCACCATTGGAGTTGTCAGGGATCCATAACCGGCAAGTTCGGTCCCTCGATGCAGTCAGAACCCCACCTTCGGGGAACACGGCCGGTGCTACAGCACGCACGTCCGCATCATGGCCTCTAAGCACGGCGCGTAATTTATAGACCATCTGGATACTAGAGAAAGTTATATTTACGTATTTACGGGTATAGGTACAGTAATTCTGTCTCACTCCAACACTACGCTCTGTTGACCATTAGTTGCATAAACTTTATTTCTCGCTTCTCAACTAGGATCGCGCTTGCGCAGTAGATTGAGGCAAAACGTCATTCTAGGAATCAGCTTTTTATGACGTCAGAACTTTAGCAAATCGAGTGATCAACTTGCATTCGCTCCTGTGCAAATTTATGTATCTACCTAACAATTTCTTTATTTTTAATCTATTTAAAGATATTATGATCAACACTTTGCATCCAAGATATCTACTCAACATGTGAACTTTGCGGTGGAGCATGGAAAAAATTTGAGTTGACAAATACCTGTATGGGAGGAAGAAGCAAAAATGCGGAATACTAAGATCATATACTAGAATGCACGGAGTTAGATATCGGTAAGTAATACAGGCCAGACAGTTATCCATCGTGCGTCGTCGGAAAAATGTTTTCGAAGGGGGTCAGGGGAGTTGAATTTTTGAGGGGAAGGGCCATGGTCCTGAATGATGATTCCACTTTGGCCAATCATATAGCATGTTGTAACCCAAAATTATCCCCTAGTTAAGTTGAAACCAGGCAGAAAATCAAATAAAAACAGATTGTCAAGTTATTGAAAGTGAAGATTTTCTTTCAGAAGCTTTTTGTTTCTTACAAAATTTTCTGGTTTGAGCCTGAGGGGTGAGGGGCATGGAATCAAATTTAGTCAACATGTGGTCACTGGCAGAAAGACAGCGCGGTAGAACGCAGTGATAGTAATAAGGTTGAAAAGAGTGCCACTGGTGAAGGCAGAGTATGACATACACCGAAATCAGGGGTGAACACTTTAGTGTGGTTTCAAGGAAAGTCATACATTTGACGAAAAAAAAATGAAAATGACAACATCATAATCTTGAAAGGGGCCAAGAAAAATTCTGTCTGGCCTGAACCAGAATAAGAGTGGTTGACATAATATCTGGCCTTGACACTTTAAGATAGACTAAATAAAGTTTCCAAAAACATCAGTGCAAGACATTTCAGCTTCTTACTTGGGCTCCCTGCGGACGAGCGAGTTACGAAACGGGCATTTTTGCCCTCAGTCACACATTATTCACAAGTAAATAGAAGCTAAAACGTATGAGCTGAGATATATGGAAAACCACAGGCTGCGAAGTCAGAAAATCAACTGGAATTTCACACTACTCAAGATACTCACTCTTTTAGAAGCTATCTGCTTCAAGGCGGGGGTGATTTTAAAATGGTGGATGCGACCAGATCATGGCTCAAGGCCGCGCCCTTTAATACCACTAAAAAACCATACATATAGCTTCCATGATTAGTCTTGTGCAGGTAAGTGGGAAATGGAAAATAAGCCAATGGGAAGGAAAAGAGCGCCATCGGACATTTACTGTACCATCCTTCCTAAACAATAGTTTCTCAACTGCTGGAAATGTCCTTCACCCACCAAACCAAAAGTCCGAAGTAACCTCTGGATATGCAGTGAGAGCGCAGTGTGTCTCATACCTTCGAAATGATTTTATCACTTTCGCTCTTCCTTATTTCTCATATTGCACTCTGGATCGGTAATGTTCAGGCACCAGGGGCGCCTGACTTAAGATGATTGTGGTTGGGGGTTAATGATCTCAAGGTACAGAGTCAGTACAGCGCATCTTGGGTTTATTCTAGCATAAAACTAACACAACTGATAACAGTCTTGGAAACTCAGTTTTCTTTCAATCAACAATGATTTGCATTCTGTTTTTACAAGGGATTTTTTTTACAAAGTGGAAACACAAACAGGATAGGAGCCCGCCCAGCTAAATTTAAGACATACTGTTTACAAGCAGGCAAAAATGTTGATGTCTCTTTAATGCTCTATAAACAAGAGGTGGAAATCAAGAAAGCTGACATTCATCACGATCATCAAGAGCTCTTCGCTGTGAGCCCAACTCTTTGTTATTCTTCGCCAAATAAGTAACATCTGGATCGATCTGTAACTGATACAAGCTTGGATTGCCTCCCGTGGCGTATCCAGAAACCTTTTCACGGGGAAGGGGACACGACCCTGGATGATGACGTCTTCTTACTCATATTCATTACAAGGCAAGGCGTATACCTAGTAGATTTTAAACCATTTTTAAACGCAAATAAACTCAAAAGAGCCAGTTATTGAATGCAAAATCTCTCTTTAGAAGCTAAATTGTACTTGAGAAAAATTGGCTTCAGCTTGAGGTGTCGCCATGGCCCAATGCCCCCCCCCCCTTACATACGCCACTGGTTCCCTCGTTAGAAGTTTTAGTTCACCTCACTGAAAGAACCTCTTGATCACCAAAAGTGGGGAAATTCCTGTCATATACACAAACCAATTATTTTTTCAACGTGGCATCTACATCTTCATCTATCCTCCAATGACTTACGATTGGCTCCATTGTATCTCTTGCATCATGAAAGAAAGGAATCCAAGATCCTACCCCACAATATATCCGATGCCGTCAGTGGCAACTTGGAGCTTATCTTTCGATGACTTCTTTGTGGTCCTTAAGATTATCACATACACATTTGGATGTACCTGCAGCAATGTGTCCGCTTTGAGCAATTTTTCAAGGTTTTCCTCTACAGACACTGTCATTTCTATAAATTGCATATGTTGGTAGCAATGCACTACGTACTTTTCCTCACCTACTCTCTTCTGCAACGTATCGTTAAAATACTTTGTGATTCTTGTATGATAAATTAACTGTCCCTGTCTCTCTAGTCCTCCACAATGCCTTGAAGGCGGGCTTCAACAAGCTCGTGATAACGCAATGTGGCATGTGACTTGCCATCTTTTGCGATAATAAGGGAGGGAATGAGAGAAGGAGGAAGACCGCAGAGAAGATGGAGATGTGGCATTGAGGACATTGGAGGCAGCAAATGGAAGCTGGGGGCACAAGATCGCATAGCGTAGAAAGAAATGCGGTAGCCATCAGCCAATTGACATGACAGGTTAAAAATTAATGAATAGAGGAATGAATATACTATTTTGGGAAGTGATAGTCAGTAGGCCTAATGATTGAACGTCGTAACTATACTCTTTTACTTAACCTTACTCCATTCTCGTGATGCCTTGTCATTTTTACTGTAGCACTCGGGCTTCCTCGGGGAAAATATTTGTAAGACGTGCCTGATATAATTTGCCAATAGGCAAAGATATGATCGCTATGAATATCAGGACTTCTATTTACACTCAGCACATATGATTGGAATTCACTATACGCTGGGCAAGGAAATTCAAATAACTTCATAAAAGAAAAACAACAAAACTGGCTGCAATTCAGTTTTCACAATAGCTGGCGAGCAATTGATTGATGGAAAATGACTTAAAATCATTTCATGTTGATTGTTCTGTTACACTACTTTCTTAACTATGAATTTTATTACAAAGAGACTGATATAAATCAATGTTATGCGTAGTTTGTGAAGCAAATATCCGTGACCCAAGTAGTGTTGCCACACATTTTTCAGGAATAAATTCAGATTCTCCATCATACTTTGGGTGAAATGGTGTTTATTTTCCCCGGATTTTCCTGTGACTTAACCAGGTGTCATTTCTTTTGGTAGATGGGCATTGACCCTATCGCATGCTGCCAAAGTTGTTGAATGTATAAATCACAGAACAGCACCTTTTTGGCTTCATTTTCAAGACAGTAGCAGTTTTGTGGTGAAAAGAGGCTGTTGATGAGCTAATGTAGAAGACTTCTGAGATATAAAATTTTCGTTTCCGGTGAAATATAGAGAAAGATTACTTTCGCCCCTGAGAACCAATTTCCCCTTTGTAGGGACCACACCAGCATCCAACACAAAGACTTCAGTGACTTAAAACTATACTATAAATTTTATTACCAAGAGGCCGACATATATCTATATTATGCGCAGTTTGTGAAGTAAATATCCGTACACATGTACTATATCCTACATACCTTACAAAGGGCCGTTTTCCATATCTATATCAGATGCACTGGCTTCCCCAAAACAACCAACTAGAAACCCCCATGACTAGTGGACGGTGTATCTATTCCTTGTAAACGCACTTCCCAAATCGCGCATCTGCTGCAGGTCACTTCGTTAAACGAGACCACACCACATGCTTATCAGGTATACATTCCTATTTCTTTTCAATAATTGAACTCATCAACATATACAGTGTTAAGAAAAGGCGCATTCACACAAACCAGTCATTACTAGAATTGATAACACTAGTCAAACCATAATCAAGCTAGCCAAACAATGTCTAGTATGATTACAATATATGGCTTTGCACAGTGATGCCAGATTGGACATGCGTCTCGTCGCATAATTGCACTGAAAGCCTGCCCATGATACACAATGCGGTGGCACAGTGTGACGTTCCGATTTTGAAGATTTTTGAATTGTGGGGAAAAACTCAATTTTCTTATTGTCCTATTAGTGACAACGTCAATGACCAAAATTGAGAGTGTTGCCCTTTCCCAATACCGAGATATCGGTTTTCAAAGTTTTAAAGCTCTCCAACAAAACATTATTTGATGCTGGATCCCAACTTAAGGACATAAGGAATATCAACAGAGTTTAGAGCGGAGATTTTTGAGATTTACAGGCCTCTGGTTTAAATATTATACACACTACAAGTCTGGTATCTTGGGAAACTGCCTATTTCAAAATTGCCCTTAGACGTGATTTGTGACATCATCACTGTCCCTCGGCATACTGCAATACACGGGTAAAAGTTTCGGTTTTGACGTTCAAACATAGAACAAAAAATGGCAAAACAATCGATTCTTTGGTGACAATTTGCGACCTGTCGTCCAATCAGGCACCACTGGCTTTGCTCAAAAATTTCTGTTATACAGCGTGATTTTGAATGATGAAAAAAGCGGTGTACGATCTAACAATGTGCAACTCACACCTGAAAATAATAATTTTCTTTTTACGAGCACATGATCCAGTGAGGGATCTGTGGAACAAAAATACATACATTCATACTGCATTCTTCGACACTTAACCAATTTCAGGGTACTTAATGCAATTCGGGCCTGCATTAAAACCAATTATCGCCCACTCTTATACAGAGTCGTTACAACATCGACGACAACCGTCCACATGGAACATAAATGATATACAGCGCAACACACACGAACTAACAGAGCCTTATCGGATCGAAACACGTTGGCGGCGCCAGACGTTCTCTTGATCGCTAGCAACCTTAACCCTCTTCAGACTATGGAGGAATACAACGGGAGGAAGTATTGCTATGGTAACAGCAACTAATAAAACACAGGTTTCTTGGATACCTATAAGATAAGGCATCGGGCAACAAGCCGTTAAACACGATCAACTGATAATTGACTGCTATCAACAGACCCAGAGACAAACTACACGTGTTGTTTAATTTACGTTGTAGGTCTTCGACGTAGTACCTGAGTATTCTCCAGTTCAATAAACATCACCGAAAAGTGCACCCCCGCCCCCTTGATAAACAGGAAATATTCTACAGCAGAGAGGATGGGGTTCGCTTATTCCACAGTTGTATTTCGTCTATATTTATACGACTGAGCAAATGTATCTGCTACGAAGTGCCAATTAATAAAATACACATGAATGTCGGCATAAAAATGTGAGCATCAATTCGTCTATTTGGAGCAAAAGTCACCTTCAGTTATGACTGTATATCTTCAGCTGCCACAAATTGTGAGCAAAACGTACAGAACTGATGTCTCAGGTGTTAAAAACTTTGGTGACTAACTTCCATTGTTTACAGCCATATCTTGTGTTCAAAGTTCTGAAACACAGACTGGTGATAAATGAGACTCTGACGGATATCGAGTTCAAAACATGATGGCGGCCACCAAAAGCACCTTCTTCGCTAGCTTTTACAACAACCCTTAAAGCACAAATTCGGGCATGTTCGATGAAGAACGTCTGACGCATCGAACCGTCGTTCAAAGTAAGCAACGCGCAAATTATAACAATAATACAGCCTACATCCACCATATTCTTCGTAATCTATTTTCACTCAAAGCTATCGTAAATAACATCTGAGGTAAAGCTATGGACTAGAAACATTCAACACAAATTTTCAAAGAATAAAACTAATTTCTGTACAACCGCAACAATTCATCTATATGACGAATCTAATGTAAAAAGAACATTGAAGAATAGACAAGTACATCAGCTAAACAACGTCTACAGTGACAAGCACTTCAAGTGGTCGAGGACGTACTGGTGGGTCGGCTCATTTTGTGGTGCTTGGATGTCGTCAGTCACCCTTAAACTATTCGCTTGTCATACGTAGGAATAGAAATTTCTTAACAATACACTCCAAAGACTTTTACTGAAGCGCAATCGTATCCCACTCTCGTTCAAATCTCAATTACAACCGAATAACCGAAAAACATCGCTGCTCGATATACATAAACGAATCCAAAACGAAACCCAAAGCCAATCAAAACGAACCCCAACAAAACCGACAGAAGTTGGATCTACGAAATCCGACTTGGGCTTTTCGTAGACACTTTACTTTTACAGGTAATGAAATGACGAACTTTAATATTTCATGGACATACGGGCAGTACTTTAAAAATCCTTCTATTGCAGCTACTCACAAGGACCAAAAGACTCAAGTCGACATACGAACTCTTGAATAGAATTGCTCCCTGGCATAGAATACTAGCTAATATCACATCATCTCTCGATGCTATGTTCAAATAACTCCTACTAAACCTTGCAGTACATAACACCAAAGCAAAACTTGCTAAAGCTGCCTCCGAAATCGATAGTTACAATGCAGAATCGTCTGTTTCCGTAGACTAGTTTAGAAAGTATAAAGTACGTATGCTACTTCGTCGGAATGCCTAGCTCGAAATGGCCAGCTAATCCCTTTCTCAATTCTGTTTTACTTAAACGGTATAACTGTCAGCTACAATAGTAGTCGGAGAACGTTTTCTTTTGCAAAGCCCTCCTGAAAGATGAAAACCCGTCTAAGGACCCTTGGCCACTTCTATACATATTGCTACGTACATATATAAAATTGATCCAACGAGCAATTTCATGAAGGGGCGAGTTTACTCGTTTTCTAGGTTATATTTGAATACTAGATAAAAGTGCCAAGAAACTATTGCGTATTGGAGATTAGTCACCGCATTCTGCGCACCCCTAAGAGATTATAAGGGCTATCTGATGAGTCTGAAGACCTAAATTCCTGGATCACTGACTTTGATCGTATATTTCTATTTCAGCTTTGATGATTTCAATTCCATAAGGAGGTAATTACAACAAGAACATATATCAATATGAGCATTCGTCAACTCGAACTGCCTATCACGTCATCAGAATTGCGAGTTACAAGAAGTTAACTGCAGCTGCAACTGTACGTACTTCTGATGGGGCTTATAACGCGATCTTATCACAGCAAGTAGATTGGGCTCGATGGGCAATAAATAAAAAAACAATCCAGCCGCAATACGTCAACGCAACTGGGAAAATAGATGGGAAGAACACTGAAATGCCAGCTGCTGACTTGTACGAAAAATTTTCTGTCATTCATTACCCACCAACGTCCAATAACTGAAAAAAGCTTACCAATAGAGCTGCTCTGGGCAAGCAACACAAAGGGAGTGTAATATCCACGGTCACCAAAATTTTGAGAATATACGGCACCTATAAAATAATCCTTTCAATGTATGTCACTCTGTTCAGACCCGTACATTTAACATGTACTTGGGATAGTAATGACAACAGCGTATTCACTCACTTAGAACATTACATCAAGATCTTCAAATACATATTTTCTTCAATATTGTGTATAATTTACTACATTGCTTTCTATAATATATCGTGAAGAACTAAACGCAGAACAATGGAATGTAGATATTGTTAACTAAGAAAACAATTTGAAAAAAATTTCAAGAATCTCTTCTTTCAAGTGTTTATATGGGCGGCAATAGCACTGGCTCATCATAGTACCACAATGCAATACTATCATAATACCACAATGTCATAGCATCATAGTTTGCAACACTAATTACAATTGGCAGGATATCAACAAGTAACATGCATTGTGCACCTTTTTAATTCACGCTCTGGTCATATTGCTAAGAATATTTTACCAGTGTGCTTCTTACAAAATAGTTAGTTTCATACTTCATTTTCCAGCAGTTCAAATCTCCCTTCACATGTAGAGCATCTGAACTTTTCAGGTACCCCTTTCTCTCACCCTCGTTAAGTATTGTAGCTTAAGTAAAGAAGATCCTACTTACTGCGGCAAACAATATAATACACTAGGACGCCCTAGGAAAATCTAAGATAAGGAAAACATTTCATTCTAATGATACTCGAGACTCTTAAATCATCAATACGTGTAACGGAGAGCCAACTCACGGAGGGAACAATTTAACTGCCCGATAAACTTTCCCGCCGTAAGGACAGCTCGCCTCAATTCAAATTCACTGCCTCTTGTTAAAAGAGAGTGTAATATTTCCTACGTTAACCACATTTGGATACCGAACACTGAAGTAAATGAACAACAATAGACCAGAGCTAGGTTTCGTCCCACTACTACAAGCCATTTTAGTTGCCTAGTTACCACACACCCTGGTTACTTGAAGGGACAGTTCTAACAAAAGGCCGTTTACGACGATACAGGTACGTCATCTCATTACTATACACACAACAATAATATTCTTGGGCAAAATGATGGTCAGAATCCTTTTAATAAATGTTACAGAGACCAGAACTCTGTGAATAACATCACAGAATAATAAATTTAGTCGATTTCAATTCAAATTCTAAGAAATGTATGTAAAGTTGAGAATCAGAAGAAAGAATAATTCAAATATTAGAGAAAAGATCACCCTTGGTGTATATTGAACAGATATTACGAAACACAGTGGAATAAATAAGAAGGATGCTACCGCGTTTTCAGACGTATACACGCTCCATGAAGATCCGAGAAATCTGAATATTGAAACAGTCAAAGACAACAAGCAAAAGGCAGGCGCAGATCCAGCTTATGAATGACATGTTGTTGCAGATGCAAACAATCAAGAGCTTCTAACAAAATACGATCAGGCTTGCACCCAACGGGTTGGGCGGGAGCTTTCCTTCAAAATTGTGTTACCAGTTCTGAACAGGCACTTTCGTAATCAATAAGGACTCAACTGCCACACGATACGCGATACCAAAAGGTAGACGATCTGGCACTAATCTGGCACGCTTAATATACAAGCAAGGTAGAGACGGTAACATTTGGGCACGCACTTTAAATAGCAAGTTACAGGTTCCTCACAACATGGGCTCATTTTCTATGAAAAAACCTTTTTGTTACCAAAAACCCTCTTTCCTTAAGTCCAGGTTATATGCATAACAAAAAATCTTTTACTTTTGCAGTCCAAGGGGCATTGCCGAATGTGCGATGCCAAAACTTTATTTTCAACTTTGATATAACATAAATATTAGCGGAACATGTACTAGTGCGAAATAGAAATGATTTTGTTGTAAAAGTTGCACGGGTTACCACCGTCGCCCCCTCCCTGTATATAGGTATGAGCCTAAATATCTACTCTTAACATCTTTCACTTCCTTCTCTATAGAATAAGGAAGCATAACCCATCCTTTGCCACCTACAAAACTAGAGAAATCAGCTGTTAGTTGAATATATATTCTTCCAATTAGAAGAAGGAAGGGATACTTTCCACATTAACATAGTATAGCCTGCACTGCACTATGATATCTCCTCTATGCCCTTTATACATCTACAAGAACATGCAATTCATTCCTGGATCTCCAACTGCAAATATTGATTACCAAAAAATTTACTAACCATTGGAACGCCATCTATTTCCCATTTTTATAATTATAAAAGCCTTGTCCTTTCTTCCTGCCATATTTCTTCTCTCTCACCAGTTGATCAAGAGATTCACTTGACTTGAAAAGTGGATTGTCTGGAAACTTATCCCGCCAGCCATCAATGATATACTTCGTAGTGTCTAGTCCAACATAGTCAAGTAATTCAAAGGGGCCCATAGGGTACCCAGCTCCTAATTTCATAGCAGTGTCAATATCTTGTGCTGATGCATGCCCTCTTTCCATCAGACGTACAGCCTCCATCATGTATGGTATCAATAGTCGGTTGACAATAAAACCTAACAAGAGAAATGAAATAAATCATCACCAGGGACACAGTGACTACTCAAAACAGGGAGGGCACAAATAACATCTATTAAGTGGATTCATAAGTAACAATGCTTTGGCAATAAGTGGAGGCACATGTGTCCCTGGGTCCCAACTCCTACAAGCCTTACTACTTACTACCTAATACAATACTGAAATCAGGCTTGAAGCTACAGGATACTTGCTTCTTTTCTTTCTTGGTAGCTTTTAACTACTCAGTACAGGCAACTACTGATTCAAGTAGGCTACCTCTGGATAAAACTGACTGTGGTTAAGTTGTTGTTGTTGTTTGTATTTCTTATACTGTAGAGTCACCACAGGGTCAGTGAATGGTTATAGATGTGAAAGTGCCAAATGGGTGTGTCAAGTATAACTATTTTACATGCACAATGTTTCAGATCAAACTTAGCAGAAAAGTGGGGGAATGGCCCCAGCCCACCCAGTTTCACCTGCCCTGCACCACCATATAAAGGTAATGATCCCCTCAACATATGGGTTAATGAACAGACTGACATGTAGCTGGGAACCTCATTTCTAAGCCATAAACTTTGACCCTCACTTCACAGGCCATGGAGAGAATAGATGGAGTCTCAAAGACCCAATGAGATGGAATCAAAGCTCTGACTTCACTTCACAACCTCAGAGCTAAGAGACTCAAGACAATTGAACTTCTTACTTTAAATAAGATGCTTTGATTTAAATGAGCCTATTCAATTAAATCAGACGTTTTCTACTTTAGAAACCTTTTCACCCAGGCTGCAAGTCTTGTTTCAAACATAGAAATGATTAGGTTGATTGATTTTGGCTGATATCTGTATAAATTGAATAGATCTCTTTAAGTGTACTGAATTTTGATATACAATAAATCGGCTATGGACTGAGAAACATATTTAGGTTGTTAAAATAAATTGATATTGGCACATTAAAGAAATAGTCCTGATAATGTCTATGACACCTTGTTTACCCATATGTGTAGAGTAATCCCCTTCAAACAATCTAGTCTGCCAGGCATTCCTTGTGAGTACAATTTACTCTTTAAAATGGTGCATAATCAATAACAGAAATACAACTCCCAAAACTCAGCTTAAATCATACTGCAAAAAAGAATGCAAGCTAAGAGAACCCTAGCGTTCAAATCAGTAGCTTCAGGTTAATTAAACCTTTACGATTCCAGAGAGCTTTGCAAATTTTTGAGTTGGAATGTGATAATTTGAACCCTGCAATATTCCAAAAGTATATTGATGTTTTCAATACCCTTGTTTCATTCATTCTTCTTCTTGATCTTCATCTGATCTTCTTGACCTGCTGTAGGCCTACTACATACAATGTGAAATTCTTTACTAGACACATACTCCCCACAAAAATATTTGTTAAGAGTATTGGCTGTATTGACAGAAATGTAGTAAATTGATGGAATAAAATGACATGCCTGGAGCCAGGTATTAAAACTAATAAAGCAGGAGGGACTAAAACATTGGTGGAACTAAAAGGGGGACAGGCAAAAGGTGAAAGTCTCCAGGTATCACTTTGTGTAAGACCTTCAGAATACTGAACATATCATTCCTGACAAAGTTAAGTCTATTTTCTTACAATTATCACATCCTACCATTCTGGAGTTAAATAAAATCAGGCGATCTACTTTTTGTATCATTCTGTAAGGAGGCATAGCCCAATGGCCTCCCCTACAATACACTTCTGGGCTAGAACTTCCACTTACAATGCACCTAGATGTGCTAAATTCATGATGTCAACCATGTTTATTATTTCTTCAAACACTGAGTAATCAGCTGGAAATCGATTCTACAACAAATTTCATAAACTTACCCCCTATTGACAATGCGTCACTTAATGGAAACTTAAGCCACAGAAATAGTATAATATCAAAGGACAAAGCCTGATACAAGGGACACTAACAATAGTATTTACTCAATCATTATAACGCACTGTGGGGAATAAACACATACAGGTTGACATGGCTTCAATGGTATCCAGTCCTTTCGGAAATAATAGTCTGACATTCAATCAGAGGTAATCCAATTAGCGTTCCTTTCTTTTGGGAGGATAATGAATCTATTTTTAAATTACTGATTTTGTGTTGAGTTATTGAAACACATAATGAAAAAGGATTTAGGCCACTTTCAAGCATCTTCTCTTATACAGTAAACAAAAGAATTTAACCCCTTTCATCAAAGATTTTGTGGGCAGCTGAGTTCTTTACAAAATAATGTATAATAGGCTCAGTAACACAAAATGGTAGAAAGATATCCTAAATAAATTTAACAAATGAGTTCACTTCTAAAATCAAAATATATTTACACATTTGTAGAATAGTAGACAAAAGAATTTAAGGCATTCTTCACAGACCTATGGATGGCAGAGTTCTTGACAGTCTATGTGCAATAACCTCAGTCTGACAGAAATGGTGAAGTACTGTCTAGTGAAATAAGTTTTGATTTTTGCCTAAAGGTACAAAATACCAATTGGTTTGCAATGCCAAAAACAGTCTTCACAGACTAAATGATGGACTAAGTAGTTAAATCTCTAGAAAAATATTTTAAGGGTATATATTCACTGCCTATTTGTATGTGTAAGTATCTAAATATATGCTCATATCATTGTTAAGTCAGAATGTACTGGTACAGAACATACACTGTCATTATTCACTTAAATTTCTAAACTAAACCCATCTAATCTAAAACCTAATCTATTTGATAAGAGTATCTACATTGGTAGGCCCTTCGTTATAACAGAAAATAAACATCAACGGTCCAAGTAGTTGTATACTACTAGTCACAACAGCATGTTAGAAGGTGTGTTAGTCCACTAATAATGACAATGGTGATTTTGTGTAAACAACATTTACTGATACAGTGACTTAAAAGAAATGGGGAATCATACAGAATATTTGTGTATCATCGTAAGGATAGGAAGAGCAAGAATATTAACACCAACCTTGTGAACATGCCTTGCTGTTATATCCTTAGCTATGTTCTGCTAATACCTAAGTAGACTTCTTTTTACTGCATAAATATTTTTTGACTGATATATTACCTCATAATAAAAATTACAATCCCCTTTTTTGGCAAATCAAGACAAACACCACAATCTTACATTTTCATCCACTTGGTGTGAGATTTAAGGTACTGCAATATCGATATGACCACTGTTACTTTTTGGTCTATTGTTTAGCTTTCAACTATCAAATAGGGACATCTGTTGATACAGAAGATCATAAATTGCATTCAGAGATAGAAACAAACCAAAAATACATTTGTCTGTTGGCCAAAAGAAAGTAAGACAAGGAAACAGATGCAAATGAAATGAAATGCAGCAAAGATATTAAGAGTACTGGTGGCAACATCCTTGCTTTATGACTTTTGCACTTAGTTCCATGTGTATGTAGCATTTATGCATATGAACCATGACCATGCATACATACATGGGTGATTATCTTCACTTAGTGAGAAGTTTAAGCAAGATGCAATATTTCTTTATGCAAGGGCCCTTACAACATTGAAAAGGCAGACAGAAAATAAACAATAAATGTAAACACAGGACAATCAATCTGGCATTGGGTTGTGGGTTACAAAGGAAGTTAAGTAATGGATAATGGTGTACAAAGCCTAATTCATGTGCAAAAAGAGTTGTTTGGGCAATCAGTTTGATCATAAATAAAATACACAAAGTTTATTCATTTCAATATTTCATAGCTACGCTAAGACAGTCACCACTGTAAAGGTACAGGATACTAAGATACTTAAACTTTGATGTATCAACTTGAAGCTATTTCTTGTGTACTCATGACCATTCTTTAGTATCTACTACTTTTCGGTACATATACCAAATATGCAGATGTCTCCATACCTCTTGGAATGTGTAGGCCTATTATCAGAAAATGATTGAGTATGTATATTCCTATAAAATGGCCTGGTCCTTAACTCCTCAAATCTCTTACTAGAAAAATTGGTGGTTATAATGGACAAAGGAAATGCTGGGGGGTTTTTTTTGGGGGGGGGGAGGTGATGGCTACAAGGAAATAACAACAGACCCTTGAAAAATTGTGGCTTCAACATTAACATTGAAGCAAACCCTTTGTTAGATGATTTAGTGTACCCTTCACTAAAGTTAAAACCAAGATGTCAAGGTAACTACAAAGTTAGTTGAATGTGCCATGAAATCCCTCTCTCACGTGTGCCCATTAAAATGAGCCCTAGAAATCATAAGCCTTCCTCATCATTTACAAGATTCACCTAAGTCTCTGGGATGATACCAGACTTTCCTTTTTTGTCCTTTTTGAATGCATCGTTTTGTCTTTGCATCATTGTGTTACTTTAAAGCCTAATTGACAGTGAGAATCTTTGCTGTTGATAATCAACTATGTATCATAGTGTTTACATTCAGTGAGAAAAGTAAAAACTTCAATCACAACCAGGAAAACAGGTCTGAAAATCCATATTGAAGAGATCAATAACAGTACAATACTTGAAATCCAAGGTTGAAAGCACGTCTCATGTCCATGGCTCAGATACAAAGTTGAGAGCATCATCTTGGGAGAAAAACATAGATTGTAGCTATACGAAACTGCTGCAGCATACTCTTCATGTAAGTTAAGTACCTCATGCTTCACAGAGATCTGCACTACCATTCCCGTGCACTACCATCTCCCAGGATCTGTGCTGCTAAACACTTTTATAAGTGATGCACCAGCATCAATTATGATGTTTTGTGGGCAAACTGATGACCAACAATAGTAAGGGAGGTCAACATCACCTTTTCCCACTATCTCACTCACTGAGTCTCAAGCTGACACATTTTGCATTCTCAAGCTCTGTATGTTAGCAGGAGAAGAATAAAGGAGACTTGAACAGAACTAGAACTTTTCCGACACATGTGATAATAATCAATGAGAATTGGATAGTTTAGTCATCTTAACAATGAAAAATCTCACTTACTAAAGTTCTTGCTGGTTAAATCATAACTTTCAGTGCTATTATAATTCTGCTTTAAAACTTAAAAAATAGATTTTTATTGTAATAATATTCACAAGAGCACGATGGGGGTAATCTAGCTAAGATCTTTGCAGAACTGGTAGTCCCTTACAATGACAACAAATTTTATGACATTGTAAATGCTATCACCTCTCATGGTTGATTGTAGATCTTCGAGCTTGTGATGCACAAGAATAGATCAGTCAACAAAGTTTTCCTTTAATTACAAATCTGATTCCAGTTACTTTAAATGGTATTTACACCCAAATGGGATCATCAAACAAGACTTTCCCATCATCACTCCTACCTAATACTCTCCATCCAAACAGAGCTACCAGGGTCTAGTGGAAAAAGAGTTACCAGGGTCTAGTGGAAAAAGAGTTGCCATGGTCTAGTGGATAAAGAGGCACTTGGGTCTAGTGGATACGTTGCTTGCATTCAGTTCAAGAGGGTCAGGGTTCAAATCCTGGAATGGCTATTGATGACACCAGGAAGGGCATCCGGTCTTAAAGTGCTCTACGCTACTACAAGTCCCATGTACATGGGCACCTCCCTAGTCCCTGCATAGGGGAGTGCACTGGGGTAAAACTGCATCATCAAACATCAAATTCACTGTTGAAAGAGAAGAGCAGGGCAATCAAGCTCTTACATTGTATCATTTTCACTGATGCCTTTTTGATATCATGTCAAGGTCGAACACACAATATCAGCAATCTCACAGTACTTGTGCAGCAAGTGGCAAACTATAAAGTAGCATGTCACAAATGACTGATGATACCTCTTGATATGTAGTCTCAGTGGCAATCCAAATATTGGGCTTCAGTTAAAAGCACTGTTTGTGACTTCTATTTCTTTGTCATTCTGTTGCAGTTATGGGTGTTTCTCATTTCCCTATTTTTTTAGATAACAAAATGGGTCATACACATTTGTCATAAACACATTTGACATGTCACATATTTCAGTATTTCAGGATATTTTAATTTTTATCATTTTGATATCAGATATGTGCTGATTGGATCCTTGCAGGTAAGTTTTTCCAAGGGTCACAATGAAAAAATTGATAACTTTTTTAAAATGGCACCACTAAATAAACAAATTTTCACCTATGCCCCCCCACTAAAAAAATAAAATGGGGGCCACATTAAAGATACAGCCAGCTGAAAAGGATTGGTGTTATTGCCATTTGTCAATCAGACCTCAAATGCATATAAATTTAAGCTTTAAAATGCTGTATACGTATAGCCAAAATACTTTAATAGCCACACAAATTTATCATGATCAAGTTGTCGATAATGTCATGGTATTTGGAAAAGAGTTCAAAAACACAATGTTAACTTAAGGATCAACTGGGTGAAGGAACAGGTTTCTGCTAGGGAAAGAGGAAAAATTTCAAGCATAGAATTGTTGAAAACATCACAAGACAGGAAGCTGTGGAAGGCCATGATCGCAAAAGTCCTGAGAAGACATGGCACCTGAAGAATAATAATTTAAGGATATAAAATTCCAGGCAAAAATTCTTATGGTTAAAGACATATTGAGTCAAAAAATTTGTCTTAGATTTACTGTAAGTAATTTAATCAAGCTTTCGATGCAATATCATACATCATCATCAGGAAAATG
>JAAAKL020002750.1:0-25036 GCA_010016065.2 Carybdea cf. marsupialis auct. non (Linnaeus, 1758) | reverse complement strand
CGGCTCTAGGTGTATTTTTTGGTACAAATCTACTGCAAATCTATTCTGCATCCTTGGATTGCAATTTTTGCTCAAAATCCTTAAAGAGCACTGTATGTCAATTTCTTTAAGATATCTGTGCATTGACCCTTGGCAAAATTTTATGCTTTCTTAATCTTGTGTGGCACGAAAATAAAAAGTATTAATGATAGTCAAATTGCCAGTTGATCTGGAAACATTTCAAAAGCCAAGAACCCAATTACATATATTTTTTACAGTAACAACGAGCAACAATACTATTGATGTAATATCATATTGCAAATTTCGAATTATGGAGGAAAAATACTCCAGGGTGAATAAAGAAATCGTTTGAAGTAATGAGTGATTTGAATAAATTTAAAATAACTATGGCAAATCATTAGCGAATTTCAATCTGGTGACGAAATTTAGTAGGAATATGTTTAGTAGGAAGTGTTTGATAAAGGGAATTCACCCTATGGAATAACATTTTACAACAAAATTTGAAATAATATAGAGTTTTGCAGATGATGTACCTGATGATTCCTAGAATACATTTGAACAAAGGTTGAAGAGTTCTCAAGCATGCGTCTCGTCTTTATATAGAAAAGGGTTGGTTTATCTCTTTTCATATAAGTATAAAATTAAATAATATATATTATATTTCCTCTTGTAATGATCGGTTTACACTTTTAGTATCATTTAATCAAAAAGGCCTGATAAACTCTCTATACTACAAGGCGGGAGAGTCTAAAAACTTGAACCATTTTTTAAAATGATTTGATTCTAAAAATGTCATGCTATGCGTCAACCGACATCCCAAAGTACCAATCTTGAGACACAGGCCATACTTCTGGTTTAATAAAAAAAGGTCAGATTGAGGTGCTTTTGAGATTCAAAAAACTGTTAACTCTTAGGAAATAGGATCGAAAACAGAGAAACTGAAATGACAAGTGTTGAAGGAGATGCTGGAAAATGAAAAATCCACCATCACAGGTATTCAAACTATCAATGAGCTTTGGAAAGATTTATGGGCCGTACAGCAGCCTTCAATGGTCAAGTGGCATGTTACGGAGAGCTGAATGTTGATGTCCACCGGTGGAGAATTGGCAGCTAATGTTGCGACTAGAGAAATAGAAAATTGTAATGTCGTTATCCACTAAGCCATGCTGGTAGAAATACACGCTGCTAGTTTGTGAGTAACGGGTTCGAATTCCGTACGTGATATACGTTCGTATTTGCCAGGTGCCATTTCAGTCCGTTACCTGGGTAAATGGAGTAGTAGTATGTGACATCATGATCATGTGCCAGTCCTACTTTAAGGGCTAAAAAGCATGGGAATCATGTATGAAAACGGCATTTTACGTAAATATGTTTGTTATTTAAAGAGTCCTTTCCACTATATTGATTCCTAAATCAATAAAGATGGATTTCTTATCATTTCTTCAAGAATTGAATGTAATGTGCTTCTTCTACCTCTGTGAAAATATTAATGATTTGTTACTATGTGACTTCAAAAGATATTAGAATATATAAGACGGTTTTCTCTACTGTCAAACAGTGAGAAAATGAGAAAAAACATATAAAACTAATAAATAGAACTTCTTGTATGGTTAGTTGCGTTTCAGGAGGTTGAGGGGACATAAAAATATCTAGGTGCAGGTGGGGAGTTTTGAGAGGGTAAAACCGTTAAAATCTAATTAATAATAATATAAAAAATAAACAATGTATAAGCAAATAATTCTCTCTATTTAACAAATAAAGCAAGGAATGTAGGAAATGCTATTTGTTTAGATTGAGTATGGCACCTCAGCGTAAAGTGTATCTGTCAGAAAACAAGTTAATGCGTCATATTAACTGTTATTGCTCAGTCAACACATCCCGTTGAGTTTTCAGTGCGCAGTAGAGAGGAGGACTCAGGACATGAAAATGCAGGAAAGATTGAAATCACAACAATCCTCTATGCAATCAACATCTTATCAAGAAGAAATAGGTATTCACGTAGATGTTATATGTTATAATACTACAGCAGTAAAGGTAAAAGATTGTTGGACCTCATTGAAAACCAGCAAGTGCAGGGGCTGGTTATTTGTTTGTGGTGGACATCAATATGTGTATAAACATAAAAAAAAGTCTTACATACATATCGTTTGGAGAGATTTGCTACATTTAGGAGTGATAGCATGCTAGGATGATGATCACAGAGACAGAGATCCATCCAGTGAATGGAAGTATACACCATCAAATTGACGAAAAGAGGATCATAAAACGACATACGTGTTACTTCCGCTGGTACTTACTCAAGGTGATTCTCCGAACTTAATAAATTGTTTTGGGGTTGAGTTAATTTCTATAAAATACTTAATGCTTGGGCCATATTCTGTCAATATCTCTAGGTCTTTATAAAATTTGTGATCGACATCAAATTTTCACTGTCAGGTACATTAACCTTCTGTTAATTTTATGCTATGAAGGCACTAGTAAATGAGAGTTTGCTGCATGCATAGTCTTAAAATTGTCAATTTTAAATTTAGGTTATGCAGACTTGTTGAATTTACTAAGTATAGGTAGATCCCTGTTATTAAAAAGAGCTATTTCAAAATAGAATTGTTTCTTAGAAAATTTATCAATTAGTGTACATTATTTTTTACTGAAAAAAAAGGAATTTTAAGGGTGTAAAACGATTAATTAATGGTTTACGTATTGAAAAGCAAGTGCTCTTGCTCAATGGCAACTAAAGAAATTTTAGAAACTCGAGGTCAATTTTTCATGATTATAAGGCCAGGGCACTAAATGATAGCGGATATTAAGGAGAGGACTTATAGGGAATCTGCGCCACTAATAGAGTTACTTCTACTTTTACCTTTTTCGGGAATAATTATCTATATTTCATAATCAATAAAATGAGGTTTAAAAAGATTTTAAACGAATGTCACTGTCAGGACTGAACCCACACTCGTCACGCTTGATCTACTTTATTGTTCGTGATATCACTAATCAGTACAACAATGACAGGAACAAAACACCCACTAAATATACTTCACAATGCAGGAAGAAGAGCAAATAAAGCACAATACAAAATATATAAAGATGAAGGTATGAGAAAGTTAGGGGAGGGATTCAAAATTTGATTGCTATTCGGCTAGGGTTTGTAAATTGAACTTAGCTTATATTTACAACTAAATATGTTCTGTGGTCGAAACAGTTCACGATGCAGGACCGACATGCATTTCACTTGATCACGTTTGCAAGTGCTATGGTACTTTTCTATGATTGCGCCAATGGGTTTCTCCTATATGCTTGGCACAGAAATTTTATCTTTTAGTTAAAGGAAGTATGCAGTTTTACAATTTGTTCAAAAAAAAGAGGCAGAAAGTCAAACGGGAGCATGTTTTTTCGAGTCAACGTCTCTATTGATGGTGATAAAAACTAACCAATGCATTGAAACTTTACGTTAGAATTTATCAAAAAACAGACTAACTGAATATGTAATTAAAAAGTATCATAAATGTAATCTTATCAAATACGTTTATCGAGGTGTTCAGAGCAAAAGATCGAGGAAAAGAAGTAATTTACTTCTCGTAGCTGGCTAGTTACCTCATTCAATACCCTACGTTCTCTACGCCTATTTGTCCTTTCGCCTATTGTATAGATAAGCGATTGAAGGGACATTTGTAAAAATTATATATCGTTAATTATTCTTCATGCACCTTTAGATTTGTAATAAGAGAATATTTCCTATTCAAAATAAACACATTTTTAAGAATATAATTCTGTGTTTAATTATCGAAAGTGAAATGATTTTTGAATCAATCTTTGGGTTATGGACTTCATACACCTATACACATTGCATGTCTGGGAAAGAATACAATTTTAATAATGTGAAGCATTTAGGTGAACTAACGGCTATCTTGTTTTTCTTATCAATTCATGAACCGATAGATAAAAGCCCTGATCTAAGATTTACATTTGATGGTGCTATTTAGAGTTGACTACTTCTATTCAGATCACCAAGAGTATTTGTTCTGTGCTGATAATTTTTTGAAATCAATAACACTCTCAATGTTTAATTTACCTGCACGGTCTCATCGTGTGTTAAACTGCCTAAGTCTGAGAATAGGCCTGGTTACCATAGGAATGACAAGTACATCTGACGAGCATATCTTTGTCATAACAGCAGAAAAAGACTTTTTAACAAAATTGAGAATATTTTTTATCGGTGGATTTTCCATCGGAATCTGCATTCTGACCAACAAGTGAAATTCACAATATCTTTTACAACCAGTTTATTGATTGATAAGGGAAACTTCAGAATTGGAATACTACTTCTTCAGTCAACGGTTTTGTATAACAGAACCATTCCTGGTCGATTAAAAATTCGATTTTTATCTAAATGGTCTTTACTGGCAGAGCAAAAAACAACAGACATGTTTAAAAAATGTTCTATTCGGTCATTTAACATTTCCATGCATATGACATTATCATTCCCAAACGTCTGGAGCAGAGTTTCGAAGTGATATTTAAACGCTTTCAGAACTCTATTTTAGACCTTTTGTTAGAATATTTCAAGTAATAAAACTGTTATTATTAAGGTCATAGCCCTAATATTCTAACGACGAATGTTGGGAAGTCGCTTTATTGAATGAATGATCATCGAAGAAAACCAGACAGGAATTGTAAATCTTAAAAAATGTGTCTAAATGATTCTGTTCATTTTCAGTATGGCAGTAGATTTAAATACGGAGAGTTTGTCTGGCGGAACTTGAAGCAAATTTTTATCATTATTGAGGATTTTACTTATGGCACAGACCATGAAAACTGCACTATCATTATCTCTTGCAATTCAAGCATACATATATACATTCAATTTCATTTTACGTTCAATATCATTATTCTTTGCTTCAACTTCGCCGAGAACTCATTAAAAGGCATGCTATTGTTTAAGTTTTGATATTATCTTCTTTAAAATAAATTATCTCTCTCTCTCTCTATCTATGAAATATTAGCAGATCTAAGTATACATGAATAAATTCAATTTGTCAAAGCGGATGCTGATTAGTACAAAAATGCAACATCAGTTTTTCATGAATTATTGCTATTATTTCATGTCATAACAAAACTGCATACAAATTTTACCCCTCTATTCCGTCCCCATTTTGATACTTTGTGCTCGTGGAAATGTCAGAAATTCACAGCTTTGCATTGTAATATGGTTTTGCTATACTCTGTACTCGATGTAACGTTCAAAAACGTAATTATTTGCACAATCAATGTCATTGTTATGGCAGCCATCATCATTTTCGTTTACTATAAAATAGACTTTTTGAATGATTATGTTTTATTATGTATAGTGCTGTAGATTCCCATATGTTCTTAATAACTTTTCATAATCATAACAATTACCGCCTGCACAATGAACAATATAGTGCTAGCAAGCGAAGAGTAACATGCAATGATATAGATCTTGTATGAAAATGTAGCAGAATGAAAATTATTTTGAACAGAATTTTCTTGTTTCGTTTATAAAGCCTACTTATGAGAGCATCTGCTTGCACTGAAAAAGGGTATTCCAATACTGACAACTAATATGCTTTCAAGCAGAAAAACTCAGCCTAATGCAGCATTCATTGAAAAACAAATCTCTCCTTCCATATTTATTTTTAAGCGCCTACAACAACAAGACGGCAAACTAGACTGTTGACCAGGGTCAAAATGAAACTGTTGAGCGGAACGTTAAGCTTATGATCTTTCATAATGTTTCCAAGCATGAAATTTCACATCTGATCTTCTCTCTCAGTGAAAACATATGTTATTCATAGGTCCTGTGGATAAATTTGTCAAGTTGCAATGGCCACATGAGGAACGGCATGATATGCGCGCCATGAACCTATTAACAGCAGTTTTTACTGGGATAACTTACCGTGCTCCCTTTTCAGGACGTTGGTAATGCTCTCTAATCGTTGGATGTAATTGATCGCTTCATCCAATATCCTCGCCTAGAGTTAAACAAGCGTGTCAGTTGTCAACAATTCATTCAAAAAGTGCTCAGAGAACAAGTATGATAAAGCAATAGCGAAAGAGATTACCATGTCAATGTGAAACCTAACCATATAGGACATATAAGGCTTGTAAAGACTTTCTGTGCTGGCTTTGCGGGCCTACGGAGTTCACACAGGTGTAGCAATTGCAGAATATTAGATCTTGTAAGAGAAGAAAGGCAAGATAGCCCAATAAGTGACCAAGTGAAAATGACTTTTAACCTGTGATCCCGCCAAAAACTGCATGACATAATCACATTTTACTGCATGTTATTTTTAAGTAAGGTGTGAAGAATTTCCATTGGTTCAAAAGGTTTAAATGTACGCTGTCTAGAGATGCAGAAAATGACATCTAGTGTATTTTAATTTCCTTTTTTCACTATTTATCTGCGTTTCAATATATTAACGGAGACTACGGTTAACGCTAGGAAGCTTTTGTGTTGAGAGCCAAAGAGACATGCTTGTTGCTAGGTTTCAAAAAATGTCAAGTGAGAGTGCTTTCAGCCTTTGCGATGGCGTAATAGGCGCCGTGGACAAGAACATAATATCCATGGGAGGCAGCGCATGGGATTCTGACTTATTTCATCTTCAGAAGCATTTCCTTTTTCAATCCAGTGGTAAACAATATGTAATACTGTATACTACATGAATGCTGGTAAACTGATACCTTTCCTTGTCTTGCATACTTCGTTATGAGTTTTACATCAATTGGGAATAATACTGCAGTAGAAATGGAACCTCTTATTTGCATTTGGGAGTTAACCATAGTCAATCGTTCACAGATCTTTTCCCTTTTTTTTGAAATTGGAGTTTCAATCAATGGCTGAAAATTTGTAGCAAGAGTTGACCTCAAAGGCGCCTTGCCATTCAATTTGAAAGCTGTGGTTTGGGGGAGTAACGCCACATAGGTTGTGTGACCCCTCACCCCTAGAAGGGATAATGCAAAAATAATTATATTAGTGGTATTTTGTTTATTTATGGAAGGTAAGAATATTAACTCTGTCATTGTAGAATTTGATCAGGTTTACTTCAACAATGGCATTTATTCTCAGACAGAATCACAGATTGTTACCCGCTCGAACAGTTTCTTTCTTTGCACACCTCAGGCTTGAAGATGGAAAGATACGTTTGTTAACAAGATAAGATCAAACGTCCCTTATCCAACAAGAAAATGTGACTCTCTGATATTATTGTTCCATAAGAGAGTAAATGTTTGATGGTGGAAAAAAGGAAATTTTTGAGTGGTGCATGAGGGATTGCCTCATTGTTATGTTTCTTTTGCAAGTGCCTCATAAGTATTTAAAAGACAATTTATATCGAACTGTATTTTTTTATTAGGAAGACCTATCTGCAGTTCCCTAGTAATTACAGTAGCAAGGGGAAAGTGATGTAAAAAGAGAGACGGGAGACATCTTATAGAAGTAAATTTACGTTTTTGATAAAAGAACATGGTCATGACAATGCGACAAAAATGTGCTAAAATAGATTTTTAAAAAAACTAGTATTACAGATAATCGTACGATGCTTCACTATTTATTAATTCCCAGTCATAGTATGTATCTATCTCTGTCCTAACTAAACACTGTCTCTGTAAGTTACAATTATATAGTTTGTAACCCATTCCTCTTGAAAAAGTATAACAGACAAATTGTAGAGACAATCATGGCCCTCCCTTGGAACAACCTCTGTTACAAGTATCTTGTCGGGGAGTCTACTCAGTACTGCATGATCAACCGTTGTTTAATATTATAAACTATCAATATTCCAATGCATAATAAGCGTTTTGCATTATAAACTTTCATCTTAAATGAGCGAGATGATTTTGAAAACAGAGCAAAGTTGTTTGATCAAGTATTGACTGTTGCTGCATTTGGGAAGATAAAGATCTAGATTTCATTTCTTTACACGTCCTTAAATTATCCATAGTAATGAGAGTGGCTCTTTAAAATGGTTCATCCAAGTTTGCAGCTTTGATCATCTTTCTTTACATGCAGAGACACTTACAGACACTTACACAGAGGCCTTCCGTGGCCGTATCAGAATGCTGCATCAATTTTAGCTAAAATCAGGTTAAGAGGCAAAATTGTATGCAAAATCATTAGCGAGTAAGGGAAAGAGCGAGCCTACGATGTTTTTGTGACCAGTGAAAGATAAAAATTTAAGCATAGAATAGGGATATTGGACTGAAGGAGTCAATATTATTTCCTTTGCAATATATTTTCTTATAAACCTCTTCATTTACTATCAGCAACATGTGTTTCGTTTGAATTGCATGCATTTATGCAACATATCATACCACTTTCATGGTGAACTGCTTCATATATTGACCATTGACACAATAATAAAAGGAATACGGTCATTATTTTGACAAACGTTTTAATTGACACATATATGTAGAAAGAGATACATAGATAGATATAAAAATATTCAAATGCAAAATATAAAATTTTGGATTTATATTAGCAAATAATGTTTTCTGGATTCAGTTTCTATTTTATCTATTTTATCTAAAGTGTCTTTTGCATGTCATAAATCATATTTGATTTGCCATAATTGTCACCTTTCGATCCTCTTAAAGTAATTATTCAACATAAGGAATTTGCGGTTTTAATGATTTACAACCTTCAAAGTATTTGCAAATTCTTCGATTAATCATCATCAAGAAAAAATGCAGCAAAATATATAACACTGTTATGAATGATAGAGAGCATTTCATGTTTATCAGTAGAAGCATTGTAGAAGATGTTTTGCACTCTCTTTTTAAAAAAAATGCTAAAAGTCTTATATGTTTGGTCGTTACTAAATATTCTGTCGGAATTTAAAAGTGTTTAAAATTAGACTTCTATGTTACTCTAGCAAATAATTCTTGTCTGAAGTATTAGAAAATGTTGTCCTAATTGATAAAATAGCAAAGTTTTATTCTACCTAAAAATAAATTGAAGAACTTTACTTGTCCAGCGTTGACGAAAAGTGCAAAACATCTTACTATCGTTCATCTTGTAAAGGAAAGAGCGTTAGTGTTGTCTGAAATACTGAATTTTATGGTTGCTGAGCAGGATGAGTTAAAAGTTATAGAGAAGCGGAATATCAAAATAATCTTTAACATAAACACGATTTCTTCTATCAAATTTCTGGTGGCTCGGGTAGAACAAGGCCGCTCTTTGTCATTTCAAATTCAAGTCTGAACATCATATTTCAGGCTACCTATTTCAGAAAATTTGATTATCACCACTTTCAAAGTTTTTGTCATGTTCTACCTCTGCCTGACTCCCACAGAGATAATTGAGCATGATAGACATCGTTGTAACGCGTTTATTGATTTGGAGCACAACGAAAAAAATCTGTTTGAAGGCAAAGTCCACGATATGTAATACACTTTTTTACTTATTTTGTATTTGATATTTTTATGTTCAGATTTATACAAGTTCTTTCAGGCTGGGCACGGACATGCAAATTCTGCAGATACTCGATGCTCAGATTATCAATCTTATTGAATTTCCTTGTTTTTACACAGTCAGTTAAGGCATTTGATAAAGATGATAAACCAAATATCCGACACAGAAGCACAAACTTGCACGTCCTTTATTTAATGTTAACCTGTTGTCTTTCACTAAGTGCAACATACATCTATCACATAGATACAAGTTTACATAAAATTATAACGATATGTATATATACACATATTAAAAATATATAAAATTATACATATGCTCAATCTATAGGCAAATCGTTTCGTTCTTTTATGATCTCGTCAGTGCAGGACAAAGCGAAAAGTAAATAGTTTATACACGTAAATATACATGTACATAGATGTAAATATATATATAGATAAATATAAATTTAACCTGTTTTTAAAATGTAGTTAGGCCAAGACTAAAAGTTGGGTTTTTTTCTTCATGATGGTTAGAATATGAATCTAATATGCACTTGTTGATTGCACAATCCTTATAATGGTACAAATCGGAACTTTAAACAATAACTAGATATACGCATTGTATATCCAAAGATCCTACAAGCCAGGCCCTGATTCGTAAACAATGAAAGGAGGGATAACCCTGCATATATTGGTCAATTTCACTAACACCTTTTCTCCGACTCACAATTTCATACCTCGTATGAGATTTCTTGGTGGGAAAAGTATGATAAACATTTCCTTCCAAACACCCACGTTTAATGAAACAAGAAACGTTTTTATTACTCATAGCTAAGAAGAGGAAACGAAATAGTCTTGATATCCGTTTGCAAATTTTAGATAGTATTTGATCCAACGAAACTTTAAACGAAGAAAAAGATTTCTTTTAACATTGTACAAATGGTCTAATGCTTACCTTGGATACTCGTCTCTTATCCTTAACTGACGGAAGCACTGATTTCAACCTCTCGTAACCATCCGACAATCTGCTGTACCTTCTTTTGGAAGTAGTTCTGTCTTGGGATATATCTTGATCCTGTTCAGCTATTGATGTTAGATCATCTTCTCCTTCTGCAAATTTAATATATTTCGACATCTTAGAAACTGAACTATTGCTTTCAAAGAAACTTGAATATTCACAAAAATACTGACTGTTCTTCTTAATATTACGGTGGTACTAAATTCTTTCTTATCAATTGTACAACAATTTATTTCCTTTTCTGTGAGTGTCATAAATTAAAGTCAGCCTTTCTTTATAAGAACGTGCTTAAACGGCCGCTTGACAGACTAAATTAGCTGTAACTAACTAAAATCTGACCATCTCCGTAAGCTTTAGAACCAACCAGGGGTCACCTAGACACAACCAGTGAAATGTGATTTAATGCCTGAAATAGAATAATGTCATGTCCATCAGATATTTCCCTTATGTTTGCTAATACCTCTCATCTTGCAACATTGCAGCAAACTATTCACTCATGCTAACATTGAGGAGCTAATGAATAGAGCACCCTTGATCTAACGTGCCAGTTCAAAGTAACCAGAGCATGCGTAACTTCCAGCACCTTTTTTCAATTTTTGATTTCGTTAAATCTGTGTACGAAACGCAGGCTGGTGTTATCATTTGCTTTAACCTGAATAATTTGGATCTACTTTTTGTGAGTAATTGGTTGCTAGATTAGATTCTCTCTATGTTAGTTTCACAAGTTTATAGGAAATCAAGGTAATTATTTCTCTTATGCCAAATTCGATAGAAAAGAGAGTTTGAAAGACAAAAACGTTAATATTGAATTATCAGAACTTATACGGTTGAGTTTTGACTATTCTTTGCTTCTAATATTTCGAAGATTGCCCCTTAGCCAACAACTACATTTTAGTAACAAAAGCGAAAATATCCCTTCCATTTAATAACAGAGGTACGTTGAAAGCAGCTTAACTCTATCAAATGTTGGTCAAATATATTTCATTATATTTTATTACATAATAACATAAATTTGTTCAGCTTCTCATCTCGGTAAACAATGCGATATCAATCCTTCTCCCCTAAAGAAAGTTGACGTTTATCTTGTGTTGTAAGATACCCTTCTTGTGTTTGCTGAATATCAAATTACCTCACAATTGTTCTTTTTGAATCCATAGCAGTTTGTATCATTCAGTCTATTTAATTGCAACAAGGGTGTGCGGTTTTCAGGGAGTTATCCCAAACCAATTTTATAACTTATTTGCCTGGATACTTCGAAAACCAGACAACGTCGATGATAATCATGTCTTACACAAATGCAGGTAGTACGAAGTAAAAGTGTCTCAAGTAAGTTACTCTATCGTATAGAGTCGTTTAGCTTAATGTTAACTTCAAAAACAGAGGGCGGAATGGATTGACTTAAATGTGGTGGCCCCAACAAGAAGTCATCGACATAGGCTCGTCCTTCAGATATAGAATCACTTAGCCAAACAATATGTCACTGTCGAAAAAGACCCCTTTCATAAAATCAGATACGTAAAGCCAATTCATCCGAACGTCCATTTAACCTGGTGTTTTATCTCACAGTAATACTTTTAACATGTACTTTAAATCTGTGCTCTGTTCCTCAGAACTTAAGAGTTGTTGATGCGTGTAAGTCTTGAAATACTCCAATAAAACATACAGGGGATCTTTGACATTTTGCTTTCACCGCCTTTGTTTTCCTCAATGAAACTGGCTAAATACTTAGATCGAAGCAGATAACCAAAGGAAAAGCATTAAGCCTTCCCGGATGTTGAAGAAATCAGCATTTATCACCATTTTAGCTCTAAAAATTTGGGCAGGTTATAAATGAGTAATCTCTCATACTCATTGTAAACCCAGAGCATTTCTATTAAACACCAATACAATTGTAAACTATTGAGAAGAACTGATAAATAACAATCTCGAAATTCTTTCATCTTATATTGACTGTATGGTTGATCGGCCAAGCGTAAACCATGACTTGATTTTCTGATAAGCCAAAATTACCATGTTACACTTCAGCTTGGTACGTGTCTCTATTCTAACTTCCATTCTCGTCTTTGTTTACCTTTGGAAAGTGATAATTTTATGATTCCACGCTGGCGAAGAAGAGAAAGATTTATTCCTCGAGGAGATATTAGAGTTTAGGATGTGTTATAAATCAATTAGAAGTCTCACTTGAGACGATCTCCCGACATGTGGTGATTTTATTGTTTTGTCCCCTTGTTCTTCAAATGTGTTCTTTTTGTCCATTAATTAGTTTTGGCATTTCGTTCTTTATTCTGGTTTGTCCTTCTCAGAAGAAATTCAATAGATAATTGTGAAAGATATGAAATGGTAATCATGCAAGAATGAGAGCTACGGTGTACCTATAATTGTAATCATGGGAATCGCTGCGTTCACTTTTCCACCAAGCAAAGTACATTTTTGATTACCTAACTCTACTGCAGAAGTATGTTTCCATCAGGGCCGGAATACATTTTTTGTCAGCCTAATATCCTTTTAATCGGTGCTGGAACAGTGATAAATCACTCTTTCATTTTCCTTTCACGTAAGCTAACAAGATTTTTGACTCCGTTTTACAATACAAATTGTTGTTGCAATGGAAATAATAGCAAAAAAGAGATCTTTGGTTCTATGGGAAAGACCAATATTTCTAATCAATAACTGTTTTGTAGCAAGGAGGACTAGGGAGGTAACATGACATGGAAAACAAACCATTGAATAAAGTACTCATTTATTTCACTTTTTCGAATACAAACAAAGAAGTATTTTACACCATCGAATACAGTAGGGAAACGAACTGAATTAAACTATAATTTGAATCATCAAGACATGACAGTACGTTTACCGATGTATTTTGTGCATTTTAAGACGAATCGGGAACAATGAAACCTTGCGTTTTGTTTTGAAACTTGTATTCAAGTCAAATATCTTACATTTATCAACAAAAGTTATACGTGAGTTAACACGACTTAAATCTTCACTTGGATTTGGCACAGTAATAAAGATTGCCTTTATCAGCATGGACATTTTATGTGTTACATCGATAACAGATAAAAGTAAGAAGCCTTTCGTTGCATGAAACTGCGCGTGGGGAACACAGAGGTCCTCAAAGAGCTCATTATACCATAAATCAGTAAATGAGCAGGAAAGCGTTTTAGCAACAACCTTTCTGTCATTGTGTGATTTACAAAACGTTTTCACTGCTTAATATTGTTTCTAATTCTTTCGCTTCCTCCTACTCTCTGATTAGGCTTTACTTTTTGCTTAAAAATTTTGAAGCATTATCAAAACTTGCTTAACATTGATCATGGCTCATCACATGAGCATCAAATAAATTTTTCACAAAAAGGTGAGGTTAAATGGTCTAAACGTACAAAAAATAAGTATACTTTACTCACTTTAGATTTAATCACAAATGTTTCCTCGTAGAACCCTCTAATACTAATTTCTGATGCGTTGTTACGGGCTACACGTTCGTCGTATGGTCATAACATTAGACTATCAAAATTATTTGCAAAGATGCACGTACCTGGGAGAAAGGGTTCCAGGGATATTCCGTTCATCTTTGATTTAAAATTTAGTTAACGATAGCAGGAAGTTAAATACCTTTTGTAAGACCTACTCTTTAATCGAGGGAGGGAAAATGGCTTGCAACTGTATGCCAGATCAGTACGAGAAGGTGATAAAGACTGCCAGATCTGAATAAGGTAAGCTTTTTCAGGATTACCCTGAGAAGGGTATTGGTCCCATAACTATAAACGTAATAGTAATAACAATTTGTATCTGGTGTAATTCACAACAGACCAGTGTTAGTGGCAAATATGACTTTAAATATTATCATCTTTTACTACTAGAATAGTTCACAGTACAAGTGATAGTTAAACTAGCAATAGAAATAGCCTCTGCTCCAATAGGTAATAAAGACGAGATAAGAGATTGAAGAATAAAACTGCGTGTATTCTTACCAAGCTATTTAAATCTTCCGATAGCTAAAGAAAATGACATAAAGCATTGAAAAAGGACAGCGACAGGAAAAATAGGTATTAGGGAGCATATTTCAAAATTGTCATAGTAGTAAAAGGAGTGCAACAAACTTAACGAGAATAAGACGTTCTCATCAACTTACCTTTTTCTTCATCGGCCTGGTCTTCAGTTGGACTCTCTGATCCTCGTCTTGATCCTTTGCCATTTAATAGATGCTGTTCTGCCGTTGCCAGCTCATTTGGTCTCCAGAATTCATTTAAAAGCTCAAAAATTTCGTTCGGTAATGGTCCCGTTGTCTCCAGACTAGCTGGTTGTACCCCTTGTCCAACAACGCCCTTAACTGTTTCATCGATTTCGCCTCTCCTAGCTTTTTTCACTAAGGCACAATCAGTGTTCGGCTGCTTTTGTTGCGGTGTGCGATTGCATATCGTTGTAGCTGACATTTCAAAAAGAGGAGAACCTTTGCACTGAGTTGAGGTAAAGGAAATCGACTTTTTTAAGTTAAAAACAGCTGAGCCGTCAGTATTATACCAACCCGTTTAACTAACAAATTATGTTTTGATATGCACCCGAAATTGGGTAATATACAAAACGAAATTTTAAATGCTTCAAAATTCAATGTCCCGCTGTTCGCTCAATTCCCCGTGTGAATGGAGTCTCTATGAATGTACTGGATCTACCGTACCGAGCTTACTAAAAGTAAGAGACAGCGCTGGGTCCATGTTTATAATAATGACAAGTTGCAGCTGAATTTCTGTTTAACCACCTGCCCTATAATCAGCCAATCAGAGTTGATCTACTGTTTGCCATAACAAAGCAATTAAGGTGCGTTGAACAATAAATGGATGAAAAGACAACTGAACGCCGATTCATTCTTGAAAACTAATCGATTTTTGCGCTTTATTTCTTGGTAATGTCTTAACATAGACTATTTTTCGGAATTTAGATAGGAGAGACTGAGGAAAGGAGGCATCATTACAAATGTTTTGATTAAAATATCTTAAGAGATATTTGGGTTTTATATGATGTTTGCCATTGCGAGATGACAAAATCCCAAAGCTTTATTTCATACCTGATGAATGTTGCGCCTTCACGTTTCTAGCTGATCAATATTTATTTTTCTTAAATATTACTTAAAAGAGAACATTCGATTAAATGCTGTTAATTGGAAACTGCACAAATCGTCTCTCAATGCCCGCCAACTGAAGATCAAGCAGCTTACTGTTCAAATCACTGATTCGTTTCTCTGACCTGCGGTTAGAGGCATATTTGTGGGTTACGATCGAGGTTTGTTGAATGCGGGACATTAGTAAAACAGTGGAGGATCGGACAGGAGAGCTTTTCAGACGGACAACACGGCTCCGCCTTATAGGCTCCGGGCCACAATGCCGAATGTAATGAATTTTTTATGACATCTCGTGTACACCTGCATACAATTCCTGAATTATTAATATCCATGGCTTCCTATTGAACACGACTGTTCATGAAGTACAGCCTTCTCTTCAAAAACCAAAAATGTTTCTCGTGTACTAACCCGTCTACTTTCACGTACATAACTGCTATTTGGTCCTGTGGAAATGATGGTCGACTTTGCAACATGAGGTTTGAACGTCAATCACTAGGCAGAGAGAAAATCTGAACGGCTGACGAAGGCTGTACTGTCCCGAGTCTACCGGTTAATCTTTAGCTATTCTTATCGGGAGCCTTGCCTACTTAAACAATTACGGCTTGAGAAAGCCGAGGCCTATTGTATTTCTAGTTTTATTTACAGATGTGTATACTTTGGCAACTAATCTACAACCAGATCATTCACAGCGTTATGGTGAATAAAAAGCCACTCGTGGTCAAACCCTTTCCCATTCTCAATGTTATTCATATTTTATTTTAAAAGTACTAAAGTGTTTACTATATAATCTTATTTCCCACTATCTGGAAGTTTGCGGGAGAATAGAGCATGAAATTATTAGTCAAAAATCAGTATGAATGGGTATGTTTTTGTAAAAGGCTATTAACTTTGTTAGTCAGTTCGACTATTCGGTATTGTACAAGTTAACAGAACATCAATAATTGTATGACCTGGTACCCTTTACGTCTTGAATAAAATTCTTTTATGCAAAAGTTAGTGGAAAAAATAGTGTTGTTCTTAAGTCTGGTCTGAAGATTATTTTAGTGAATTGAAAGACGCAGTTAGTAGCTGGGGTACAAAAGCCTCTCATTCCAAGGAAACATTCGAAGCTGCCTCAACTACTATTGTTTAGCACAATTCATCCTCACCTGTCTTGATATTTCATGTGTGTAACGTCATAAGCAACCTGAATCACTTCTCTAGAGAACAGGTAACTTGAGATCACAGTGTTAGCTGTTTCAATTTACAAAGAATTTCAAATTATAACTGTCTGTTGTGTCTCCATGATTTGAAACAAAATCATGCAAAATGAGGGATAACCTAAATAAAATTAAATGTTTCAGGCGAAAACGAAAACAAGGAAGTTGATAAAAACAACACTTGAAAATAAATTCCTCTTTTCTCATCCCCTCATGTGCTTTCATCTCTAATTGTTTTTTGATGGTTAGAAACGTGTAACAATATATATTTTTATATGAAACGCATTCTTACTACCGGAGTAGCAAAATGACATCGTTCTTTGACTGCTCTGTGAGGGACAAAGCAATGGGTATTCAACTCTCCCTGAGTAGTTACATTTGATAGAAGTTATGGATTAAGCATAAATGCAAACTCAAGAATGTCAGCTTAATTGAAATGAAAATTAATTCCTTTTAATCTACAATTGCTTAACAGATGAAACTACGACGTAGTTATTTCTAATACCTACTTGAAGTGTTATTACTAAGCATTTGAAGCAGAAGTGTGTACAAGACAGTCAACGTCTTTGCTGACCATGATCATGTAAAACAACTCTGCAGAACGCAAATGATAAGGAAATGGAAAAAACAATTCTCGATGATTAGTAGATGTGTACTATTTAAAACAGTAATTGCGCTCACAATCAGTTTTCAGAACAGGAGACAAGTTCAGGATGCGAAGGAAGCAAAACCGTTGACATCAAGGTTCTGCAGGGATATGAAGACTGTAGATCTATATCAACTTCTATCTTACGTTAAAATACATGTAAAGCATTAAAAATTACATGTGTAGGAAACAATCATCAGTTCCTCGGTTAAACTGTGTTCACAAAATGATGACAACTTCAAGCATGAAGGTGCTGGTAAAAGGCCATGGCATTATGACTAAACACAGGGAGTCAAGCGTAAGTGTTGTTTGTGAGGTGCTATGTCAATAAGTGAACACGTGTTTCATTCAACGCGACGATTAAGAAAACCTTTCAAAAGAAAACACGAACATGAAACTCATTTAAGAAGTGGTAAATTCTAGAACGAGAAAATGTCACAGTTTCATATGATTTTTTTGCTATGTAGACGAGATCATCATATCCTATGCTTTCATCAGTATTACGTTAAAGTAGAGCGCAAATGGACAACATCAAATCAAATAGTTCTTACAGTCATCAAAAGTACGCACTTGACTTGAGTTTAAATTGCCTCGTTCTTAAATTTGCCGGACGCCAAGTCTAACAACAAATGACAAGTCGATGATAATCAAAAAGAAACTTGCGTCTAATCATGTTTTGTTAGAGGGTGGGGGTGCAGTTCAGGGCACATTATGACAGTCTTAGGTCACTTTTCATCGAGTTATCGATATATGTGACTTGGTGAGAAGCAACCTTTCGTACCAAAACGTCATACTCAAAACAGGCAAAGGGCATGAAGGTACCTCCATGAGTTATAGTTCCTATAATTTATTGGATAACAATTTATTGGATACTGCAATAGAATTTAGTGGATACAAAGAATGGGTACTCTGACTCAACGGCAGGAAAACATCAGGCACTGACGGTTGGTACAATACTGACGACGTAAAATAATTAATGATGTCCTTTAAATGACGTATTAAGCCTCATGCAACACTATTATCTTTTTCAAATCAAATAAAAACCCGTGGCATTAGGATGTAATCTATAGACACAAGACTGCAAATAGGTTATGAGACCAGGCAAAGAAACTTTATTTTTTGCAAACGCTTTGAATGAATATGACATATCGGGGCAATTCTTACATATCACAGTCTAGAGTTATTATTGTTTCCATTAAAAAGTACAGTGATTCATATAGCACTTTATTACAGAGGGAAGTTGATTTGAATTTTGGCGGTGGATCCAATTTCAATAACAGCACTGAGGCAAAGTAAAATTGTGTGAAAGCTTGATTAGTATCAGGTAACCTTAACTTATAAATATGCGGATATTAAATTAATTGCCTATTTGAAGTCGTGCTCCTCATCTCTTTAAGCAAATAAGTACATGGAGGGGCGAATAAACTAATAGGAGAACGCTGAGCGTGGAAAAGAAGGAGTAAACTCATAGAGGAACACTAAGCAGCGATTACTTTCTCATATTGGCGTAACAAGACTTTTTTCTTATCATATCCTTACCTTTTTGACAAGTATGGCTGACTATTTAAAGAGAAAGCAGAAAGGTTATGCTGCTGAAGCTACTTCTCTGTGTCAGTACGAGAAGTGATTCGTCAAATCATTCGCAATGCCAAGAAAATTGCCAAAAATCGCTAGTAAAAACAAACCAATAGCTGTGAGATTATTTGAATGCTTATTTGACATTTCGGAATATGTATTGTAGAATTTATTCTTAACAGTAAAGAACAATGGCGACGTCTATATTTACATATTAAATTTGTCTCCAAAAGTGTACCCTCCGGCTAAAGCCCCAAACGTTTTCTTAAATAACTAACTTGTCTTCGTTGATCGTGGGTAGCGAGAGTTCATTGCATTTTTACCCTATTTGTTGTTACCCATCACCGAAGCATCATCACGGAAGTCCGAGATTTTATGAGAATGAAAAGGGCAAAATTTGTCACTATACGTCAATAATGAAAGCAGCTTCGACAATTGACCGATTCGGTCATCATGTTTGTTTCCACTTTTATGAACAGCTATAGGGCTGATGCAAAAATGTTTAAATTTTTAAGTATTTATTACCATAAATATACACCCTAAGCATTCTTTCAGAATTTTAAACAAAAAATTATTTTCAACAGTGACACTTCTCATTGAGACATATACTCAAATTCGCAAGTTTTATCTCCTTTAATTTCATACCAAACGAAAGGTGCTGTTATATTAGCAACCACTGACAACTCCTCGGTCAAAAGCTGCTATTGTGCATTCGCAGTATTTCAGTTATGGAACTTAAATGCTTCTTTCATGTCATCACATAATCAGTCTGAGTAACCGAACGTTTGTGCGTACACTCTTTGGACAATATGACTTCACTCTGCTCTGTCTATAATTTTAAAACGTTGCTACTCGTGACTATGTAAATCCAGTTTGTGACATGCTTTTCTATTTCTCCAGTATCTTTTCTGACTAATATTTTCAAACTCGCTCTTCTCAACAACACTTTTAATGGGACAACAAGATTGGTCGGGTAGCAGTTTTTCCGCTGCCATGTAACATGGCGAAGGAAGGCTGGTCTTTAAGATTGCGTAGATCTGGGTGTCGATGCTTACTGATGGAGTAGTGGGAGCTAATATGGCGACTGGAGAATTAGAATATGTAATCAACGGAATTTACCTAACTTGGTTGGTAGAGTACACACGACGAATACGTGGGTCATGGCTTGCAATCAAGTTGGTGCATGCTATTCTATATTTCTTTTATTTTTCAAACTTGTAATTTAAACTCCCTTCTTGTCAGATATATCTTAATGGTGTGACGACATTAGATCATCCCGAAGTTAACGCATTTCCTATTACTCTAGGGTCGTGCAGAAAATCACATTTTTCTTCATAAGCTGATTCTCCAATTTCCCATGTTCTTTATTTAATGTACAAAAGTGCCGAGACATTGTGGACGTAGATGTGAGGTGCAACGCCTCTTAATATTTCAAATGGTTGAGACCTGAGTGAACTAAAAAAAACTTTTTTCATACAAGTTACACTCATTTGAAGTTAAAGCAGGCGGTCTCACTGAAGATAAAGTATTGGAGTTCCCAAAAGGCGGTAGTAGCAACAATAATCGGAATGCTTTGTTCAGATGCAGTGGCACATAAACTGTGGTGTTACTCATTAGCAGTTCACTTTGCCATTGTCTTTGTCTAAGTGTCGATGGCAGCTCATTAAGAATTGAGATCTTTCCGCTAATTTGATGCGGTGATTGCCATTGTTACCTTACGTTTGTTAAATCAAACCGATGCGGTTAAGGTATTCGTTTGAGGAATTTCAACCAAGTATCATACCCTTTTCCAAGTTGCTGAATTTGAGTTTATTAAGTTAGCACTAGTAGAGGCTTTGTTTAACACTTGCATTCGAACTGTCTAAACATAATATGTATCGGTAAACGAAATCTTTAGTCAGAAACTAAAATGATATGTACCGAAATACAAATCTTTGCCACAAGTTGTAAAGCGATGGCATAAAAATCATATGATCTTTGTGAACTAAGCGATGAGAGCAGATAAATATGGAGCAGTAAATTAAACCTGTGGGCAACAAAGTCAGATATAGCAAATTGCGACAGACGGTTTTAGCAAAGAAAGATGAGTTGAGCAAAGAGCAAGAGGAAGGAAACGGACATTGTAAGTAGATAGCTTTGGCCGAGAGAAGGAAACGAGAGAGGAAAATAACAAATGGAATACTATAATCTGGTGATCTACCATTTTTCTCACAGTATTAGAAATAGAGCAAAAACTGAACCAAACCAACAACAGTGAAGGCTCTTGAAGATGTGCACTGCCTAGAGATAATCTTCTTCGTATCATCCCACTACACTTAATGTACACTGGTACTCCAATACATACAATGTGTAAGGTATCCAATTTCTATAGACGATTTCAATTTTCATTATTCCTTTTTTGAATGAGATGAAAAGGGACATGCTCCCTCGCCGTTATTTCACAGCCACTATCTTGTAACATTGTTTCCCGATAAGTTTGGATTGAAATCTAACTAATTATAAGCATTCCTGTTCCTTTTAAACCTACTTTTTTAATAATTGGCTGTAAAATATTTTGCTCAGATAGCAACTTTCATGATTAAATGAGACTGCGCAAAGATGATGACATTTTCATTGCTTTGAGCTTAATGTTATACTGATGAGTGGCGGAATGACAATGGTGAAATGGGTCATCGCGTCATATGTTTATTTCAGAGTAAATGGATAAGAAACATGCCGACGTAGGCCTATATCCTGATTATGAGAATGCAGTGTTAAACGCATTAAAATTACATATTTTTACCCTTTTAAATGCCTAGTTTAATATGGTTTAATAATCAGAATATGAAATATTGCACATAGGTTTTGGCTTGGCGGAAGAAATAGCTAAAAGTCATTTTACACGATATCTACCAAAATCGAACTTAAAATTGCAATAGAACCTTCATTATAGACTCTGATATAAATAAGGTTGTATATTATATGAAAAGGGTTTGTGTAGCATGGCCAATATTAGTACTGAAGTCTGCTTCATTTTTTACAGAAGTATACAGAAGTATGTTCTTTTCTTTCGTGATGCATGTCTTTACATTTTCAGTAGCTGTGTAATCTTCAAAAAACCATTATCAGATTTGAAAGGAGACTAAAACCATAGAAAATGTATCATCAGCAGGGCTGGAACCCAAACCTCAAAGTATTTACGTCATGTGCTCTACGAAAGGAGCTAGGTGATTTACAATCACAACGTATTTTCAATTTCTATTTCATTTTATTTGATAAAACTGAGTATCATTGTGAATGGACTATGATGCCGTCTTATCTTGGTGATTATTATGATCGTGTCCCTAACCAACTTGTTTCGTTAATATTTATATAACTGTTGAAGGCATTACTTTTCATCTTTACTTGTATCGATGGCCTCCTGTGACTTATGGAGGTGCAGTTCGCTGTGGTAATTATAGCCGCCAGGCACGGAGGATTGCAGACGCACGACCATGATCAAACTGGGTTACTTTATTCATACCCAATCAGGTACTTCTGCTCAGTTTTTACGTTTTACATAGTTGATACACAAGCATAAATCTGCCAAGGAGACATTTTGCCCCAACGAGTCTCTCTTCATATATGGCTACAGTATTCTTGCAAGTTTAATCTGTGGCTTTTCTTCGAGTTTCTAGCTTTGAGAGCAGCATGTTAGCTTCCCTTAAATACATTGTCGGATATCGTGGTGCATCATCCCGAGTTTCAACGTGTTATTTGCGACAGTTGTGTTCTTTTAATTTCTCGATGATGCAGTAACATATTTTCTTAGTACATAGCTTCTTTGCTTGGGTGATCCCTATCTCTTGCAATGTCCCCATGCAACCAAATCCACGGTCAGGAACACAGCCAGTGCATATATGTCTTGTTCCTTATTTAATATTTTTAAAAGTTGCTCAACAGTTTACAAAAAACTATGATGTTCTAAAAAGCCTTCATTTTGATAATCAAAATATTTTACATCAGTGAGTGGACTAACAGTGGTACCAATACGAGCTGTTGCAAGTAGTGAGATAGTCAACCTACTGAATTTCACCCCTGGGAGCCTTAACGATATACCGTCAGACAAATGACCATCCCACGGAAAGCCAATCTTAGCCAGTTGGCATAGAGTGTAAATGTATTTGGCATTGGCGAATTGAGAAGTCAATAAGATTTACTTGTTCTTGTAAAGTACTGTCTGCCATCGATGTAACTAAATGCCAACTCTGTAGAAAAAAGCGTCTTGGGGAAGAGGTAACTCTTGCACACTTCTAAATATTTTGCTACAAGTGCCATCTCCTGTTAAAAAACCCTGAAAATCGGAGAGCTATTAAGGAATAAATATGAACATTGATATAGTTCTTATTGCTAATAAAACACCTAGAACAAAAGTTCCTTTAAAGTAATAATCTACTTTCTAAATACCAATCCCATAAGGTTACTTTAGAGCTAACCGCCTTTTCTAATATCTCTAGGTCTCCTTTATCATCTATCTCCAAAATAGTTTGGAAATAACTGCGAAATAGAAGTAACAAAAGAAACAAATATAACTTGTTCACAACATCATTAAGATAATTTGTAACGTAATCTCTTTCGGAAATTTTCAGTTTGTCACAATGAACTTTTGATGGAATCTTTGTGCATTTAAAACATGTAAAATCTTACCCATGGTCTTAGTTGTGTGGTTCTACACTGAAAACAATTTAGAAAATTGTGATAGGTTTCTTTTTCCGGTAGTGCACTCTAAAAAATTTGTGGATATATGTATATGTATGCATGTGTGCTTATGTGTGTACTTGTGTGTATAATTTTGTACTTGTGTGTGTGTGTGCATGTATGTATGTGTGCATGTGTGTATGTGTGCATGTGTGTATGTGTGTGCATGTGTGTGCATGTGTGTGCATGTGTGTATGTGTGTATATCGATATGTGTGCATGTGTGTACGTGTGTATGTCGATATGTGTAGCTGTGTGTATGTGTGTATGTCGATATGTGTGCATGTGTGTGCATGTGTGTGTATATGTGCATGTTGATATGTGTGCATGTGTGTGTATGTGTGTGTATGTGTGTGCATGCGTGTGCATGTGTGTGTATATGTGTGTAATGTTTCCATTGAACTTGCCAAGTAGAATAATTTCAAAATGACAAGAATTCATAATTTTAACATAGATTCGGTTTATTTACCTTCAGATCTCTCGGTGAATATCTAGTTGCCTAAATCAACTTTACAGAGATCAAAAGAAAAGAGCAATAATAAAAATAATCAGCGTTAAATTGGTAGATGGGATTTATGCTCACTTTTTAGTATCTGTGTTGATCGTGATTAGATAGTAACCCATATTGAATCTAACTGCAAATATTTAGTCCAGGAAGTTCACCAGGCATGGGGGGTACGATGTCATTGCCAGAGTGGTACACTGAGAAATATGCAAACTGAATGGACTACTTTTCTCTAAGAAATGGAATGATCGTAGACCAGCAGCGGCATCTTAAACTGCATGGGTACTTTGGGATTTTCAGATGCAAATGAATAAAGAGCTCCATTCTGATATGTCCGATAGCGTGTTCTTTAACAAAAACTGGATCTTATTGGGTCGTAGATATCTCCTGCCATCTGATACAAAGCTAAAATGAAAGGAAATGGAGAAAATTGACAGATGCCACAATTTGAAATGGGTATTGCCTTGGATATGTAACATCAAGAATCTTACAGTTGGTATTAGGGCTCTGGACATCCTCTAAAAAATAATACAGAATTGCTTACCACAAGCATCTGATTCGGAACCCTTGTCAAAGGATGTTGATTGGAAACAGCGAGTTGGTTTAGATATGTGATGAGTACCTGAAGCAGAAGGTAGCAGATTCATGCGCAGAAGTAATTCCGAGCTAACTAACATCATAATTTGTCATCTAAATTAGTAATCATGAATATTCTAGAGTTATGGGTTAATTTCGGCATTGAGAATCAATACTAATGAGTTGGATTAAAGGAGGCGGCAGATGTGCTAAAGTTGCTAATAAAAGTATGAACATTGTTGTTGATGTTTAGGTATTTGATAATTATCAAGGCT
>JAAAKL020002749.1:0-25039 GCA_010016065.2 Carybdea cf. marsupialis auct. non (Linnaeus, 1758) | reverse complement strand
ATGATGATGATGACGATGATGATGATGATGATGATGATGATGATGATAATGATGATGATAATAATGATGATGATGATGATGATGATGATGATGATGATGATGATGATGATGATGATGATCAGTTTTGTTATGATGGTGATGATGATGATGATGATCATGATCATGATCATGATCATGATAGTGATGGTGATGATGATGATGATGATGAGTATTGTTATGATGGTTATGATGCTGATTATCGTAATGATGACGAGGAAGGGCCGTGAAAGTTCTGATTCTCTTAAGATACTAATCATGAGTAAAACCTATTAGAAATGCTAGAATAATTAAGCACTTAAAGTAACGTAAGACAAAGTATGATGATTTGAACTAAATGAGGTTATGTAAATATTATAAAATTTTTATACGCCATAGATAAAAAATTCACTTTAATTAACATAAAAAACAGTGACAAATTGATATTATTATTTGTGACGGATGCATCTTGCAACCGATGAGTCATGATAAATGGGTTTTAGAGAGTTTGGGATAGGAAAGGAGGCTAGGTAAATCAATGACATTTTATTCGTGAGTAAAATGTCATTGAGAGAAATAGTCTCACTATCAGCTCCACTGCCTAGTATATAATAATACACCTTTACAAAACATACGTCTAAAAGAATTTCATGGCATTGAATTAGGGACACCTCTCATCAAGAGGAATTTATGTCGATATAACTATTAGTTGTTTAAGACACCTGCTCGACAACGACCTGCTAGCAATGTTTTATACAATTGCCTCTGTTAGAAAGGGACATCGCCACTATCCATGTACTGAACAGTACTAGCAGATCGTGTCAGAACTAGAGCCTATATAAGGCAAGATCATCTTTGTTCTCCATATTTCTTTACATAACTAATTAATACAACTCTAAACAATAAGAGTATATAACTCAAGTAGTCTATTAAACTCCGAAACTCCGAAACTCTAAAACCCTGAGACTCTGAGAGTCTATAGCTCTGAAACTCGGACCCTACAGTCAGAAAGTGATTATCTTGTGAATAGTCATGGGCGTCACATCCGATACCCAACTCCTCCCCAGACTACTTCCATAACAATCCATATGCAAACATACTTCTTATCATAAAGATTTTTACAATAAAGTCTTTTCTATGTATTTAGCATATCTTAAACAAAACAGCTGTTACCTCGTTAGAGATTAAGTCAATGGACGTGAGAACTTCTTACCTAATGTCGCATACCTTGCGGGCCAATAACAACCTGGATTTTAACTAGAAAACTAAATTGAAAATGGTAAATGTCAACTTACGTAGAAGCTTAGTTTTATTGTTTTAAAATGAATTTCTGTGGCACGAAATCCAAATGCTGCGACGAAAAAAAAGGCTTATAATGTCTTACGGTTAATAGCTTTTATAATATGACTTTCTTTCAGAACCAATCAAAATGACAGAAATGTGAACTGAAACAATAGATGTGATTTAAAATTTACAAATTAAGAGATATACTGATTCTGATTGGCTACAAGGTGCGGACGTGGACAAAAAACATTGAACAAGGCAATGTCCCTTACGAATTCTTTGGATGACTGAGTTCAGGCTTAAACCATATCCTGTGCAATCATGAATCATCTTCTTCGCCCTGTATTTCTATTAGTTTGGTCACGTGGTAAAAGAATGTGATTTGAAGCCGCAAGTACTGCTGGAAATACACTCCACCGTGAGTGTAGATTCTTGGTAGACTGGGGGATTCGCCCCCCTCACTTTTTAGGATAGGGGACAACAGCCGCCTTATCCTCCCTCCCCACTTTTGAGTCCTGAAAATATAAAATTATCTACATTTAATCCTTTTGTCCCCCTCCCCCACACGTTTGGAAGACGGTAGTTTTAACTATAATGTCCTCGCAGTCAAAATTAGAAAGAAGGAATAGTGGGACATATAGTAAGGAAGGTTGGACCAGAGATCTGAAACCATTCGACAAGACAAAGATCTCCAAATGCAAGATATTACAGCAAAGTTACTTTACTTTAATATTGTATCGGGATTAAATCATTCTGTAGCAAACATCAGCTGACAAATCTATATAGACTATGCTCATTAACAAAATAGACTGTATCACTACATGCATACGTATTTAAATATAGGCGAAAAGGATCATTGGCAAGGTAAGTCCAATCTGAGAGGGCTGATTCTACTTCACTTGATAAGCCAAGGTGTATAAGTGGGACTTCTTGTTTTTGTTAGAGCGATCAAACAGTGAGTCTTGGATAGATAAGCACATAAAGACGGCTTAGTGGCTTTGAGATAAACGTTAATGCTTTCAACTGTTTGATTATCTAAAGCATATCTAAGCCAGACACTTGGTCCACAAGAGGTCACGAGATTTCTTGCGAGTGAATGACGTATCACATGTGCAAAGTTGATGAGGGAAACACAGAATTCCAAAATCTTCAACGCAAGTTTAATAATATTATTATCAAAATCAAAGATACGGAATATTTAAGTTTGGCTTCCTGTGTCCTTCTTTGACACTTTATGGAGTTTTTAAAGAAAAATTTAACACTTAAAAATAAGATATGCAGATACTTAATAAAAAGGGCCTTACTCATTCACCATTCTCAGGGGACACTATTTGAGACGAACCTTAAAGATAGTATTCGATGTCGTATAAGGTCTGTTATAGTCGTTGTAGTCAATGACAAGTTACACTATTAGACCAGGGGGTTGAGGTCATTTAACCTGTAACAACATCATGATGACTAGTTTTACAATTCAAATCCTTTATGGGAGACCCTAACCCTGGTAACTTACATAGAGTTGGTATGAGATTTTTTGTAACGTATCCCTGAAGTTGAATAACCATGTTCCTGCAATCGCGAATGAGGATGGATGTTCAATAGATGACAGATATTTTCTGCATTTAATTAATTTTATAAGAATATAAGTTTTGTAGCTGCACACCATCGGTCTTTGTTATGGAATCAATCAACGTGTTACGGAAAACACACTTAAATTGAGGATTGTAGGGAATAGACAGGATCCTGTGTGATATAAATACCAATCGATGGAATGAGCACATGCTGTACGATTTGAACTTTTCATTATAATACTAGACCCTGAATGGGTCCGAAATTAATAGTAAAGAATTATTGCTTCAACATTAGCTTTGAAATAAAATTACGCAACCCTCAATAACCGGAAGGATCATTTCACTCCTACTGCATTAAGAACATGAAATGAATAGGCCTGATTTAATAATTTTTCAGATGAAACAAAAATCTCGGTCGGTCCTGTCATATATTTTAAGGAGTTAAACAAAATCAGATGTAGGTATAGTAGAATGTATGCTTTTTATTCATAAACTATAAACATAAAGTGTTGATAAAATCTAACAAAATGTGGCAATATAAAAATTTTAAACCAGCCATCTCAATACTAGCAACCAAGAAAATATAAGGACATAGTACAGTGTCCGCCTTCTGGACAGACCTAAAATTACAGTTAAGGTTAATAATCCGCAATTAACGCTAGAAAAGTTCTGTACGGAATAATATTTTTTTATTTAGAAATATGAGTTAAGGAAGAGTAAAGTGAAGTAATTTTGTAATGGATGAGTCAATCATAAGGTACTTTTAGATATGCCGTGCTGGAGAAACTAGACTTGAAATAGATGCATATTCCTAGAAAGAGAGTGAAAGCAACACTCGTCTAAACACAAGTTAACTTAGATCAAATCTGATATCTTGAAGTAAAAACAGAGGACTGTATATACAAAAAACAATTGAGTCTGAAAAGGAAATGACTGATTTTGTACAGAAAATAGCTAATGTTATAAAATGAAAACGAGATAATGAAAGCGAGGCTATGATATGATTATCACTTATGTTATATCAATAGTTGAGGTTATACGTGTTTTCAAGTAATACATAATCAGATCAGAAGGTCAATTATTTTCTTTCCCATTTTCTTTAGGTTTGATAAGATAACAAAATAAAACATAATGTCAGCAAGGAGACTCGTGCCCATGACACATGCATTCGCGGTGCGATGAAATCCTCTGATAACATACTCTGTTTCATTACCCCATAAACTCCCAATACTCCCCCTTTTCTAATATCTTTTCAGACTTGCAGACCTCTCGTCTCTAAATAACTTTTCTTTGAAACGCTACTGTTGGAGTTATACAGAAATTGCTTAAAAGATAATTGTCTACGTCCCAAGAACGTAATATCAAGAAAACAAAAGGATTTATAAAATCTTTTGTCAGGCTGTTTCAAGTCCGCTGTTAGAGCCATATGGTTGGCTATCGGTATTAGGATTATCTTTCAATTCCAGAAACTTGGTTCATTTGAAAATTTGAAAATTGAAATAGCCTGATAGTTTTGTCTCTCCTTAAAGAAGGGAAAGAACCTGACGCCTTTATGAAGGCCAGTGTAGTTCCAGTAATAAGAATCATGCTCAAGTAATTCTATTTTTAAGCCAATTAAACTCTTCATTTCCTGCCATAAATAAGCAAGCAATCAACGCCATTGTGTCGTTACACGGTGGAAGTTTGTTCAAGTTGATTTAAAGCAGCCTGGTCGGCTTTAAAACTTTTCATCTTCTTAGTATTTTCAGCCAATTTATCTCTATGTCTTACCGGACGCTGGATGAATAAGAATTCCTGTCACTTAGAGGATAATGTTTAACAAAGGGTACAGTTTACAATGCTCACGTGACAGGGACAGCATCTAGTGAGACAGCATAAGGTACACATTGGGTTACGTAGAATTAAGTTTAGGAAACGCTTCAGGAAGAAGTTCTCTCTGTAGAACAATGTAAAATGCAGACTGAACAAGCAAAATATCTGTAGGAGTTGAAAGAGGTTAATGTTAAACACGCTAAACAATACTATGGGTATAGGGGTATTGTGACTGCGACTTGTACGTTACCAAAAATACACAGATATAGCCACTGACAGAGGTGAGTTCATAAAGAAGAGTTTTGGGGTTCGTCTCAAAGTACTTGGATAGGTACTTGGATAGGATAGGACAAATAACAGGACTCAGTAAAAATAGAATCAAGCACGTTATCGGTGGCACTGAAGTTGAAGAAATTCCTTGCAATCATAAGACCGTTTTAGGATAGGAAGTGAACCTAGGGTGGAGTATTGCGGATGAAGCCTAGTGATGCCAGTGGTAGGAGAAAAGGGGTTAAAGAAAATGAAGTCTTGACATAGTGTCTGGAGACGCGGCATGAGAAATTCATAAAAGGTGCAGAGCGTCATCGTGGGGTCAGCAGTTTAATAGAAGACTAAGGGAAGAATAATTGCAAGCTAAGGACCCCAGAAGTAATTAAATGTAGGTGTTAAAATGGAGCCTTTGGATCCTTCTAGAGATTTCGGCATCTTTAACGATAATTGAAACTATGTTGATCATACTTAGCATATAAACGTTTGTCGATCTTCATAATTTTCGCATAATAACAACACTTTATCAACGTTGTTATGATGCGAAAAGCAAAATTATTAGCTACTATTATTTTAATTGCCTATGAGAACAGCAGCTCATGTACGCACTTAAATACCAGAATGTTGTTGGTGTCGATAAGAGAACCCTTAATGTCAGGCCTTGTGGCAGAGATTGACCAGACGCATATAGCTAAGTACCCAGATTATCAAGTGATATCTCAGTTAGAGGTTACCAGCGTAAGGCGAGTACCATAAGGCGAGGAGTCTTGTTAGTTCTCTGAAATACAACCATAGTAGTTTATTCATGTTTTGAAATTTTTTAGTACGTCTTTTTAACTCAGGCAAAGGGTTTACCAGCTACATGTGAGCGTAATTGGGAACAACCTTACGCCGATAGAAAAGAAGTAAGATAAGCAATGTAGTTTTGAGGAATTGAATTTCTTCCGAAAGCTAAGTATTTTAACGTAGATGGCTATTTTACTTTAAATGCCTTATTGCCAAGATAAGGAAATAATTAGATGTTGTCCTTGTTTACCAATTTCTTTAAATACTCCTAGTTGCTATGTGTTCGGTTGAAATAACAATAAGTCTCTTTTTTACTCTACGATATATTCAAAGCTAACAATTTTTGAAGCAACACATATTTCCACTTGAAGGGAGAACAGTGACGACGGTACAAGGAAGCTGGCTCAGATTCGGCCTTCCTGTCCTGAAATTTCATTTTCTTAAGTTTTAACTGTACTTTACTCGGACATTCTAGCTATTAAGATCGGGACCTCACTCCTCTCTGCACACACTTGGTAAAGTTAAGTTGCCTCTACTCCTCTCCCTGGGCACTTCCCAAGCCTATATAAGGGGGAAAACTAGAATCCAAAAAAGCCTTCAACAAGATTTCAAAATACAACTCTGTTCTCCAAACTACGTCATCTTAGGAAGCAAAATAGTAACATTCTAAGTTGAAGATTGCATTTTTCGTCCATAGGGATCTCTGACGAATTTTTATATCAAATTTACATTATGGAACCATTGACCAACTGAGTCTACGGTATTTCCAGAGCCAACATTCAAGACCTAGATCGCTATTTCATGCGGGGTTGCAAAACATGCTGAGAACTAATAACAAGTTAGCTTAAAGCTGTAAATATTTGGTATAGCTGCTGCCTCCTTAAATTTACTGCAGAGTTACGATAAGTGCTTACAAAAACCCAACAGGTAATACTGTTTATTGCTTTAGTGCTTTGGCTACTTAGTTTCGTTATGAAGACACCTGAACGTCAGTATATTCCCGTTGTTCTTACGACCACTTTGCTATTTATCATTCCAAACTTTCATTTTAGCCCTAACTCTAGCTACATACAGAAAAACAAAGACAACTGAGAGTCTCTCTTTACTTCAAGGATGCGGTACCCAATGTCAATGATGCTTATAGTAGAGACAGATCCAAGGCACATTAATGAGCAAATGCAACATACAATGACAAAGGCTGCTACTGAAACCAGCCTACACTTCCTTTCAACATTGACATGCAATCGCTGACGGGATGAAATCAAGAGAAAACTGTTCCCTGGATAAACTCCTACCATCAGCATAACTTCTTATGCCACGTTCGCTGGATAAAAGTCAACAAAATTCCTGGTGTCATTACCAAAAATGTGTGTATTTGGTGCAACAACACTCTTTATGTACAACATAGAGTGATACAAATGAGGACTTATTCATACCCTTATGTTAGAATAGTTCAAACAGAAAACCTCGACTTCTTTGACTCAATAGCCAGTGAAATGTTACCTCAACTTGATGCAAACTAGACCCATTTATAGTTCATCAAGAGCTAGATGAGCTATTGCGCAAGAGATCAAAAGACCTTCCTTATGCAGTGATGTTGCTTAAAGCATAATCAAAATCTAATGCGACATTTGCTAAGGTATTTCATAGTCATTTTACTTGACTGACACAGTAGTTGGGGGCATCACAGTTCTTATCTGAATTCTTAAACTCTGTTCATCCCCCGGTAATGCCACTGCACAACCTCATTCTGCAACAAGAAGATGTTACTGCAATGCTGCTGAGAAATCGTACCTCTTAGCACCCTTCCAATGTAACAAGATTAGTTTTAAAGTCTGCTCATTATCATGAGCTGGATGTAAGCGTTCAAAAAACACAAAACGTACTTGCGTTCCATAATAGTTTCTAATTTCTTAAAACTATTAAAATGCATTGTATCATTATTTTTTACCTATTATTATCAAAATAATGACTCTTGAACATGGATATTCTTTAAGAACAGACTTCAAGAAAATTCAGAAATCAACTGCAAGGATCGTTTTCTCACGGTTACCCTCTCGATCATCGTGAAATATTACACCAAAATTCGTGCTTGCAATGTGTAAATCACTGACGTAACTAAACGGAAAGTATATTCAGGATATAATAGGCAAGTATGAACCTAAAAATCCTCTCTGTTCTTCCAAGAGTAAACTGCAGAGTCTGCGTGGAAGTAGAATAAATGCGGTTGATCCGACAGCATTTTGTACTATGCGCCAAGATTAAGGAATTAACATTGTCACGATTTTGGAGTCACTGGAACTTACTTTCTTTAAGCAGACGTGGAGACGTATTTTGGGTAAGGCAGTCAGTGATGCACGATTTTGTAACATTCTAGCTATTTCAAATTTTTTTGATATTCAAACGTTTTGCCATTTTCACGTTCTTCTGCATTTGTTATTTGACCGATTTTGGCTTGTTATACATTTGTTATTAAGATGTTTTAACCTTTCAGTACCATTATACAAGATATTTAGGATAAACATTGCAGAATTCAACACAGAAATTATTTATCCCAGAAGAAAATTAAATGATTTATGGTTGCCTACAGTTTTTAATGGTCATACTATGCTTGAATATGTGCTATGTTGCCTTGTTACCATTTTTCACGTGCTTGTACTTGCATCGTAATTTACGAGTAATGCCCACTGATCTCTAAAAAGATTGGATCGAGCTTCCCATTGTTTCCAACAGCGAAAACATTTTTCACGAGTACTGGCTCCCATTAGTTAAAAAACGTATGTCACGTAAAGTTATTTATAAGCTTTGTTTGATGGGGACTCAAATGGTCTTAAAGGACTGACCTCACTTTGAGACGGAAGATGCTCGATCCAGTATTTATTGAAGATCAGTGGTAATTCCATACAACCCCTGCTGGTGGATATACAGAGGGATATTTAAACATGGTAGGCTTTTAAAAGATGTACCTTTAAAAATAGATCATGGAGAGACGAGAACTGTTCACGAGATGTCTATACGTTAAGGGGCCTGGGAAAGTAACATGAGAAGATAGCTATGAAAAGGAACTGAAAGATAGACATGCTGTCTTCAGCCTAGTAGACGTAGAGTGTTAGTGCAAATAGCAGTGTCTATGGGCCAACTCATAATCTAAGGCTGTAGCTACGAACGGGGTAAATGTACGTTCTTCGGGGGCGCAATGAAATATCAAGGGAGCATTGAAGTGTTTTCGGCACTTTGTGAGTTGTACGAAGTGTTAATGGGGCGTTGAGAAACAAATACCAATACTATTTACATCGATCGGATTATTGGACCTTGAACAAATTTAAAATCCTGTAACAAAGTTAGAAAACTGATTTGTACTGCTACCTTAACGGTATTCTTGGCAAAAGATTGATTCCTTAAATAATTTCAGGGGGGTCATTGGAGCAAAGGTACTCAATTGAAACAGGCCTAAGGGCGGTATGGAGTGAAGCGTCATTGACCTAAGAGATTTGATCACAACCTCATTTCACCAAACATATGAACTTCTACACAAATAGGTGAACCAGCTCCAGATAGTAGGTGAATCACAATGAGAAAACTTGATTTGAAAATGTGGGGGTTTTTGTCCAGTAGTTTGTCACATAATACATAGGAATTATAATCGTAACAAATGAGCTTATTTTGCTCATAAACATTTAATATATTTTTTCTGAATCTTGCTTGTGTGGTAGGAAGACGAAAATCTCCATTTTAGTATTAATAAAGTAAGTTTGAAAATAGCATTTTTATAAAAAAAAAGAAGCACGTCATGGGGCTGTCCATTATATCTCTCCCAATTATTGGCTTTTTTCGCATCTACCCTCTAACAACCTATTGGCCGCTGCTTTTTACCAAAACCGTTTACAGTTTTCTTTCTTCAAAGAGTAAGTTAACCCGCGCGGAAATATTTGATAAAGAGTATCACAAATATTTTAAAGTAACACCAGGTAGATTCAAATAACTTTGAGGTACTACAATATTTTGCAGAAATGAAGGCTTAATGGAGACCTATTACAAGGCAAGTTCCAATATGAATGAATTGTTTAAAATATGTTTTGGAAATTTGAACGTTATTTTATTGTTTATGTCATAACCCCAGGTATCATGCCCTTAAATTAACAGGTGGATTTTTAGTGCAATTGTCGAGCAATAACATTCATCCTTTGTCAAATGTGTATAAGTACGTACTTCATGGTAGTCGAGTTAATAACTGCTTTTTGGAAATAAGTTAGGAAGTTGTTGTACTGTGTTCGTGACACATTGCTATATTGCGTATCTGCAGTTTGTCACAAGGGTCTGAGTCTGAGGCTTCTTTTATTTCTTTTAAAAGCCCCAATAGGTGATAGAGAGGAGGAGCGTAAGATACTGTCCAGTGGACAACTATAACAAATTCTTTTTAAAGTAGTTTTGCGATCATTCCTATTTGCACTGAGCAATTTCTTAGATATTTACTACAAAAAGAAGAATCACGACATAATAAAGAGCTACCATCTATGGCATCTGCTGAGTCGATAAGTGTTAAAATATTTAGAACAGTTTACATTAGACAGAAACATAATTCCCGTTCAAATACAGCGCGCTATCAGCACGGTTAACGCAGATCAGATGGTGGATGGAACGCCGAAAACGCATGGGTCACGGGCTCGAACTCCTTTGATAGCATCTGTCAGTTCTTCCCTGAAAAGTATTCTTTGCAACTAACTTAATTTCTCCAGTCAAAGCCTTCTGTGTTAAAAAATATTGATTGCTACATAACAGTTTGGAACTACTTTAGAAAAATTTTTTTTAGAGATGTTTATGAGCATGGGGCCGGATGAATATCGCTTCATGTTATGTTTTGATTTTATGTTTATGATTATACTTTTAATGTATAATAAAGCAATAAATCGATTTATATATTTATCATAGAAACAAAATGAAATAAATATTTATTTTCTACAGCTATCAACAGAATAGTCATTACCTATATGTACTAAGTAACAAAATTGACAAAAAAAACAATGAGCCAGATAGGCAGGTAAAGAAGTGCCATTCAAGTTAGGTCCAGGCATTGATAACGATGGTACCGTATGCGGAGGGAAAGTGTCACGTCACGGTTTTGAAAATGTTTGAATTATGGAAAAAATATTCAATATTTACGTTTGCCTTTAAGTAAGAACTTCAATGGGCAAAACTGAGAGTATTGCCCTTTCCCAAAACGGAGATATCAGCTTTCATAGTTTTAAATCTTTCCAACAAAACCTTATAATTCGATGCTAGTTCCTAACGAGAGGAACCAAGGATCATTGAGAGAGTTTTCATCAGAGATTTTTGAAATTCTAACACCTTCACTTTAAACACTATATACACTACATGTCTGGTGTTGGAAAACAGCCTATTCAAGGGTTGCCTTTAGATTTCTGGAGTCAAATCTTACTACTTCCAAAACTTTTGATTTGTGACGTCACCACTTTCCGTCCGCATTGAAAAAACCTCATTTACAAAAAAATATGAATTTTGTAATGCATCAAAGTCCAATAATACCATTGGTTGGAAGGCTTCACGTAGCAAAAGAATTAAGATTGGAGCATCTAAATCCTCTGTTCTTAATATTTAAAACCTTATGATTTTCGACTACTAATGGTTACAGAAATAATGCTGATTGGCATGTGATGTTTCAGATGATGTAGTGCTGTGTGCCGTGTGATGCTTTTGGGTGAGCCCATTGTAGAACGTTGATCACCGCAGCAACCGTGCATTTAAAGTAAGAAAAGCTTAAAAAAATGAGGGGAAAAAGAATGCTCATAATGTCAGCAGAGCAATTTAATACATTCATAGAGCATAAGTATGAGCCATATGTCTTTCTGGTTGGTAAAGATATCTACTTTTCCGTAGGTAACGGTAACAGGTGTGAAACAAAGTCATCCAAATGAGAATTTTATTCTTTCGAGGAAATCAAAATTTGATTTTGTGCACAATGTATTTTTCAATTAACTATTTTACCCATTGAAGTTAAGTGATTGTGTGCATGCTACGAGTAGTTCTGAAATTTAAGAAACATTTTTATGTCTTTCTGATATATTAGATGTTTCAAGTTTGTAAATGTGGCGAAATACTGCTGATAAAACTAACTGATAAAATCAACCAATAATAAAAGCTGGCATTTGAACGAGAAGATCGTAGGCTTCCGTTGGTTGAGAATATTATATTTAAAAAGATTTAGGGACATCTACAGAAGGGTAGATATTTATTACTAATTTTTTTAAATACTGAAAATAAAGTTTTTGATTTCTTGTTTTCATTGAAAAGGTTATGAAAGAAGTTTATATCATGGCAAGATATGGAAGTAAGGTACTTGACATACTATATTTGCATCGTGCTACATATTTCCATGATGCCTTTTTATGTCCTCTTTATTTTCTACTTTTTCCATTGTGCTTTACATTTCTATTGTGCTTTACATTTCCATTGTGCTTTACATTTCTTTTGTGCTTTTTGTTTCTATTGTGCTACATATTTGCAGTGTTCTTTATATTTCAATTGTGCTACAATTTTATTATTTTGCTACTTATTTCCGTTCTGCTTTTTATTTGCATTGTGCTATTCATTCACTTTGTGCCTTTTATTTGCATTGTGCTACTTATGTAACGCACTCCGGATAGTTTCTTGCCATAACTTAATTTAAAAAGTTGCTTCATGTAGTTTACGTTTATAACATTTTCTATCGTCACATATGCTCTTATTACGTCAGGTGGTCATCGACATCCAGCTCTCAGCAACTATGGAGATCAGCCTGTCTGCTCCATGTGCCTCGACCACGGAACGACTGTCATGCGGTGCATTATTACTTCCATGGCACACTGGTGACATAAATTACACTTTCTCCAGTATCTCGAAACTTATCATGTCGAATCCCCTCTTTTCAAAAAGTTATTCGTTAATGAGTTTTTATAAATATCATACCAAAGTAAGCATTTTAAACATTGACCTCAATAAACAAGTATTATAGCAATTTTGATTTTGTGCTGCATTCACGTTGTTAGCTTTTTATACCGTGTTTTTTTTAAAACTAGCACAAACTTTTCCCTGAACAGTCATTTCCCAATTTCTAACTACCATTTATTGCATTTTCTGTACACATTGTCCTACATATTCCTCTACAATGCTCGAGAATCATATCATTCTTTTCTAAAGCTTTTTAATAGTCGTATGTATATGTCAGCAACTGGTGATGCATGAAGGTACTCCAAGGTATATATTGCAAACTAAAATCTATAGTAGGTTATTTTGAAATCTCTCAATCTTTTGTTTTGTTAAAAATTATGAGAATTTAATTATCTTCACTATTAACACAAAAATGTTTTTTATAATCTAGTATCATCTATATGTTAACAAGAATGTCAAAGAGTTCTTACGCAACTTCCTAATAATATCGAAAAGTCTGATCACCGAAAGGTACTAACAAAACCTGTTCCTTATTTTCCCTATGATTTAACATGATTCGTAATGAAGTAAACAAAACAACAATAAGATTTTACAAAATTTTACTAACACTTAAGAAATGTTTCATAATCTATAGCCACTTATTCTGAGTTTTGAAATTGCATCATACTTTCGACCATGGCGGAGCCTTGTCCCAAAACTTGCAGTGTGATCAGAGCATTACACTACTTTCTATCATATATAAAAGTCTTACACAATTTTACTCAAGCAATAAGCATGCAATGGCACAACGGAGTTGGTTTGTCTGAAGATATTATCCCACTTTTCTGAGGATCGATTTTGAGATTTTCTTCTCAAATAAACTAAAAATGGTTGGGTAGTAATCTCTTCCATCTCTTCTATCTATATTAACTTCGTCTTTTGTTTAACATCTTGCGGTCATTCTTTGTTTCATTGGTTTACGTAGCTTAAAGCAACAACAGAGACACAGGTGCCCATATAAGTGTATTTGGTACAGCTGAAGCAAAATAATGGAACTTGATTCTTAAGATGCACCCATCAAAGCAGTAAACAAAGCCCTATAAGAAGTACGGTGTGTGGTGCAATTTAGATCCATGTCAATTCCCTTGGTAAGGCACATGGTCTCGGGATCATGTGATCCCATCCCATTTTAATTTCCAACCAGAAGCGTACCAAACCTTACTGTTTGGTTGACTCAACAGAAATTTTATTTCACGTAGAGATATAAGGCTGTCTGGCTGCCTATTCTTATATTTTGAATGGCATTAACTTAAAACCACCAAGTGAAGCTTTAAAGTCAATCCGACTATCAAGCCAGTGTGCGCTTCTCCACGCTCCATGCCCTATCATCTCCAGCTCGTGCGGACCTTTCCCTTGAAGACATGATACAGCAGAATCTTATTGAAGAACATCCCCATTGTAAACTTTCTTCATAGGTTTCCAATGCTTTGTTGGCCCCGAAAGCCAATGGTTCGATTCGTGTGACTCTGGATACTAGAAACGTAAACAGGCTAACAATCATCCTATGCAACGCCACGGAGATCTCAAGGTTAAGCTGGCACGATGCACAGTATCCTCTAAAATTGATTTCAAGTCTCCCTTTGGTCAATTCGAGCTAGAGCATAATTCAGGAGAGCCCACTATCTTTCATGCCAATGACAAGCTTTACAACTGTAAGATGCTTACAATGGGTCTTAATCCCGCACAAAGGGGGAGGGGGAATGCTACCCTTTACCCTGTTTTGCCAATAATGAAAGTTCTTACCTGATAAATGACGACAAGATCATTTTTACACAAAACAATACTAAGCATTCACAGGTTGTTTCTGTTGTCATGGGAGCTATTGACAAGGCATGCCTTACACTGAATGCGTCCTGAAATCTCCTTCAGAGCTATGATATGTGGATCAGATGGGATGTGTCCGGATGCTTCCAAATTCGAAGCATTAGATTACGCTGCCCCCCAGAGCAAAGAAGACTTGATTAGCTTTCTTTACATGTTGCAAGCTGATCCGGTTTTATTACCTAAAGTTGCAAAAAAATTGACTAAATTTCGTGAATTTACTAAGGGAATAATACTCTTCAAGTAGATGTCCGAGCACCAAAAATGTTGTAAGAATTTAATAAAGGCTTTTAGCAAGAATGTCTTACTCCAAAACTTTGACTTGACCCCAAAAAATATTTGTATTCACAGATGCATATATCACTGGTTTTGTTGCAGTGCTATCCCAAGGGAAAACCACATCGGTTGTAACAGACCACAAGCCTCTTTGCCCCATCTTCAATGGGAGCAGAAAAGGATTAATTCGCACCGAGCGCATTAAGATGCATCACTAAGACATCCGTTTCAAAGTCCAATAGCAACAAGGCACGCTGTACCAAACAGATTATATCTCAAGGCAAGCAAAAGCCTTAAACTTCATTAATAGAGCATAGGAAGCCGGAGCAGAGAATTTCACAACTGGCTGTCCTTTCTCCGCACTACCCCAGTTACAGATGGACTTGGTTAAAATTGCCCAAGATATCAAAGCAGATTCAACCATTCAAAAATTTGCTGAAATTGTGAGGTCTTATATAATTTGGTTACCATCTACAGAGACTTTGCATTTAAAAGTTACATTGAAGTACAACACATCCCTCCAATGCTCCTACCAGATAATCCTGCCGAAACTTTCATGAAACGTTACGGAAGACCATGAAAATTGTGCATGTTTTTGAGAGGAAGCCTTGCCAAACCTTTTCTTCAATTACCATGATACTCCTCATCTGGCAACAGGCATACCTCCCGGATCAATGGTTTTCCGTTATCGGCAAGCAGGGTTATTCTCATGAAAATTGACTACAACTCAGTTTGTAGAAGATAGTAGATGCAAAGATGTAATATAAAAATGAAAGGCTAGGATGAAATAAACGATAGTAAATTTCGTGTTGAGACATTTACATCAATAAGGCACAGTCTTAATCCATAACTACAGAAAGCAGTCACAATTTGACCCTACACTCATTCCTGGACCGTGATTGAGATAGTGAGCCATGGCAGCACTCTAGAGGTGCAACGACAATGTGATGATCTGTATACAGAAGACACGCAGACGACATCAAGCTGTATGCAGGAGAGTTTAGGGAATGGAGTCAAGGCCCCAAGGACAACGAGAAAGAGGAGTAGCACATTTTATTGTACTATTGTAGCCAGTTAACAGATTCAAATGATGAATCTTGGACAGATTCAGACGAGGTCACTAAGACCGATAGCAACGTGGACTTTGTTCTAAGGTGATCGGCAAGGAGTCGAAAGCAAAAGCTTCAACATTCTAATGAGAATTTCAGTTGATAAATCAAATCCTTCACTATTTACTGTTAAAAATTAGCATATATTCTGAATATTAGACAGTAACAACTTTGTAGTCTGAGACGAGCTGGTTCAAAAGGTCCTAGATCCTGACAAACTAGATATTTAGCAATAAAAAGTGTGTAGATTGAACGGAGCTAGTTAATAAGATCGTGTAGCGTTGTAGTTTAGGTATTGAACTGCAACATCCTTGTAGATTGAGGCGTGAGGTTTAAGAAGATCTTATCACAATGCATTCCTGGTATTGAACAAGTAACAAATGTTTACATTCTGAGGAGCTAGTCTAGAGCTGAAGATCCTAGAGCATGATAATTTAAATATTGTACCTGAACAAATGTTTAGTTTAGCACGAGCTAGTTAAGATGATCCCAGAGCATCGTACTCTAGTTATTGACCATTGCAAAGTATGTACACTAAGACAAGAAGATTAAGAAGATCGTGGAGGACTGTAGTGTAGATACTCAACAGTAAAAAGTGTTTAGATTGAGACGAACAAGCTTTTAGGATCCAATACCATAGTGGTATAGATGACGAGCTAGTTAAGAAGAACGTAGGGTGTAGTAGTTTAGGTATTGAATGAAACTACTTTGCATATTGAGACGAGATGGATAAGGAGATGTAGCATGGAAGTCTGTACAGTACCGACTGTGTACACTAAGACAAGAAAGTTAAGAAGATCGTGGAGGATTGTAATCTAGGTACTGGACAGTTAAAGGTGTACTGATTGAGATAAGCAAGTTTACAATATCAAAGACTATAGTAGTACCGATATTAAACAGTATAAAGTGTATAGAATAAAACGAGCTAGTTGTTGAATGGAAACAATGTTTGCAGATTGAGACGAGACAGATAAAGATATGTAGCATGGCAGTCTGGACAGTATCAACTGTGTACACTAAGACAAGAAAATTAAAGTAGATCGTAGAGGGTTGTAATCTAGGTACTGGACAGTAAAAGGTGTATTGATTGAGATGGGCTACTTAAGAAGATACTAGAGCATGGAATTTTAGAAATATTTTATTGGTGGTATTTTAGACATTTTAGAAATTTTAGTATTTTAGAAATTGTAGAATTGTAGAAATTGGGCAGCAAAAAGAGTGTAGATTGAGACGCGTTAGTTAAAAAAATCCAGGTCATGGTAGTCTAGGTAATAAACAGTAAGTTTGAGAGAGAATTGTGCAGATTGAGAGGAGAGAGTTAAGGATATCGTGGTGCATGGTAATTTAGGTATTGAACAGTAACAAGTGTGCATCTAGCCTTGAGATAATTGATGGGAGAAAGTATTGTAGTAGAGTATTGAAAGATAGGAAGTGTGCAGATTGAGAAGAGAATTAACAGTTAATTTAGTAAATGCTTGATATTTGCTTATGAAGCTTGATGTTTTATTATCAGTCTTCTAAAGGAAAGTAAAATCTCTGACTCCAAGGTATTAAGGCATTATAAATTTTTGAATTTGTTTGGAAAACCATTTCTTCATGGACATACATGATAAAGGAATAGAGTATTCATGCTTCAAACAAGTTTTAGCCTTCAGAACGTTAAGGAGAAATGCACTAAATTCCAAAGCTTTTTACCGTTATCCTTATTGATTTGACGAAGAATGGAGACAGTGTAGATTGAGAATAAAAACAAAGGGTTGCCAAGATCTATAGTTTTTATAATTGTTTACTTCCATCTTTAAGAATATCTAATGTGATATCAGCTGCTGCATGACGGTTACATCCGGCATTGTTGAATATTTTAATACTGATTACTGACCTGCACTTAGTCTCTTGTGCTTGTTTTATAGTATCGGCTTTATGCAGAACAACTTACAATGTCAACAGCATTGGTAGAAAAGTGTGGAAAGGCTTTAAAACTATTAGTAATATTATTGTCTTGATATCAGAAATGGTCCAGAGTCCTATGAAGCCGACGCTACAAGGTCAGCAAGCAGTTGGTGAATATCTAATTAAGAATAGCGGTTACGAGATAAAATAATTATGATAGTAGCATTAGGTGTTACTTTAGGAATATCAGTCTTTCAACAACTAGTAACGCAAGTGAAGGACTTCGTCTTTCTTGGAATCAGTATCTGTATTGATGATCTTACTTAGGCAGAAAAGTATTACGTGAAATTTAGCCTCAAATTTTAAGGAAGAAAATCATCTGGATATCAAAATGATTAAGACGAAGATTGACATCAAACACCACAAATCTGATATACTTTCAACTATATTATTTGTCAGTGAAGATTGAAACAGATGCGATTAAAATGGCAACATGTGTCTAACTAGAAGTAGGTGCACAAAGCACTATCAAGAGATCATGTCAATGGCAAATACATTCTTAAGCTTCCCCGGCCTATGTGCAACATGAAGGTACCGCTGTGCCCTACCAAAGACTCAGAGCACCTCGTCATATAAGCACAGTCAGTTGTGGCAGACAATTACAAGGAGGTCCAAAGGTATGTGACCTAACGTTAATCAGTTATGTACACTGTGCTAGTTGGACAACATTTACTAAATAACATTATAGATAGTTTGTATTCTAGAAACACAAGCAAAGTGTTTTCATGTACTGATGACACTGATTGATCTATCACCAGAAGTAAAACTTGGTGTTTCAGTATTAGTTACTCGTCTGCAAAATTAAATGAATGATGCATTGGTTTTTGGCCAGTGTATTGTAATGTGTTTTAATCAAAATAAACAGATAAAGATATGACCATGTTTCATAAAAAATTGTATCGTTTGCTACTAACAGAAAAGACCTTTCAGAACTTGCCTTAATGGTTACAAACATCTTAACCTCTATATGACCACCGTATCAAAATAGTCACATTGCTAATCCTTAACAACAAATTTTTTCAATAGATGATGCGAACTGCTATTAGAGGGAACACTAGGTTTATTCTCTCGAATGCCTAATCTGAACTGGTTAAAAAGGGAAAGTGCTACATACATAAGTTAAACAACGTTGAAGGTACAATTCTTTCTTTAACTACCTGTTTCATCACATAGCAAAGAAAAATCTTAAATTCATTTTAAAAATTAATAACTTAAATAGCTGTGACTATATTACTGCTATCGTACTAATGACGATGAAATCTTTTTTGATCGGTTCCTAATCAGTAGATGCGTACAGATGCCATAGAAATGCATGCTGTCATAGTTTATTCAGCTGTCCAATTAACAGTACAAAATATTGTTGTTGTGGCGTGGCATTCCATAGATGACACCGCTCTTTGAAATATCAATACAACTTTTCACGAAAAGGCATGCAATAGAATATTAAGGTAAATTTTTTTCGGGGGGAGGGGGGCCTTCAGATTGTTTGATAGGGCTAGAGAAAATGCTCCCATCTTATATTTGTCGTTAGTAAACAAATTGTTTTTTGTTATTTTTTTTACTGTTTATCATTTGTTGATATTATTTAGACAGTTCAGGTATGGCAGGGTAGAGCAGGTCTTCTTGTCTAGGTTTTTCTTTAACTCTTATTTACTTGGAGACATAATACTATCCAATCCTTAAATGCCCAACTAAACACTAAAATAATTTCCTTAACAAAGATTGTGCCTTCACTTGTAACGTAACAGTGTCATCAAATAACTTTGCATTTTGATTTAAAATTATCTCCTTCTCCCTTCCATCTGTCTACTCATGTTTGTTTGATGTAGCCACTCGTCTATAGAAATGTAAGTACAGTATTTCCCCACAAATTAAAGAATGACACAAAATATCGCTCCGTCCATATACAACATATTTCTATGAATAATTAGCAGCACACGACCACCATCGAACATATTTTCCATCGGTTGATAAGAAAGAAGATAAATTCCAGTAAAGGTGTGTATAAGTTATTTTCTAGTTGTTGTCATTATCTATGATAAATGAATGGTGATCAGCAGAACTGAAAATGCGTTCTTGTCCAAATACGAATTTGTAAAGTTGCTATACGTCTAAAGGAAGTTAAAACAGAGATATTTTCCTTCCTTTCACTCTTTTTCTCCCTATCTTCTTACAAGACATAGAAAGTCATTGTTCAGAAATATAAATATTTTGTGATCAACGACTACCTTTCAGAATTTTACATTGGGAGACCTAGGGCTAAAGTATCAGCTTTATTTTAATTCCCTTTGATGTCAATTATTAAATCTTGTATGTATACCTTTGATTTAAAAAAGTGAATGTAGTATTTAGTTGATAGAGTTGATGCAGTTGCTTATAAGGGAAATCTAGTTTTGTATCACTAGATGATATATTCAGTACGTTTTAACCTAAATATTAATTCATATAGTTACTGTTGATGTAATTATCGGCTGCTCCATTATATAACTTTTAGCATTACACTAAGCCGTCCTGGTCAATTTTCAATGCATAGAGGATGTCTTGCAAACAGAAAATAGAACCTACATATATTCTAGCATGTAAAGGAACTCTATAACACAAACTAAAGATTATAAGGACAATTCTATAGGCAACTCAAATAATATTTATGCTATAATCAAATATTTGAAACTCACTCTTGCTTGAACAAAAGTGACTACTGTACGATGGACTGTAATATAAGACCATATCATGATTTGTAATTGATAGATAAGAACTTACCAAAAGACAGGCCTCTTGTCTCAATTTTTCCGTCCGATGAAACTGTCAATATGAGCAATCTCCGTGAACAAACCGACCACTCCTGTTATACATTCGGTGCATCTTGGTTTGGTAGGTGCTCCAAGCACTGCAATCTTCTCTTTAGAGAAGAACTGATGGTTCAAGCAAGTTAAAAAATCGGTTAAACTTTTTCTTAGTCTAAAATTGAGAATGTCATGAGCTCGTTTCCCATGACTGCAATAAATGGTATGACCAGATACAGTACCGAAATTTTCTTGTAAATCGCTAGCAACGGATGGAGACCCACGAAGACAAAAGGGATTAGATCTTCAGCAAAGTCGGTAGCAACAAGCCCGTTGCTAAACTACGACATCCCTTGAGGAATTACTTTCATATTATGTTTTAATGGCAGGTGACAAATCATACAATAATAAGTCGCCAAAATCTGTATTTCTGTTATCCTTAAATTGTAGATAAAAATACAATGTCTGAGTCCGTATTCTAATCGAATCCTTATTTTTATAAACGGAAGAAGAGAACAAAGGTTTCAATCAATCAGGGTTCAGCAGTATAACTATCTCAGGTTAGAGAATTAGAGGTGGATAGGTTTACTTTCTTTGACACGGCGAATAAAGTGACTTTGCTTTACAGCTAAAACTGTAGCAAGGCAACAAATCTGTTGCTTGACGACCAAAAAATCATTGTCTGAACTTCACATTAAATGTCAAAAGCAGGTGATGAGCCCTGGCCACTAGTGACTTTTCCTTAAATTGTTTTCTAATGAAATCTACCAGTATTAATGAAATCACTAATTATGCTTTGATTTTCCTTTCGTTGTGTCACCAAATTCCTACTCTGATCCTTAATATTAATATCAAAAGAGAAGGTCACTTCATCTCGATAATACAAAAATTTCATAAACTCTCGGATCTTCTAAATTGTTGCATTGAAGATCGAACAACACTAATAGCTTGGAACCGCAGGATGAACGAAGCCTTGGAACATGTATGAATGTACTTAAAGGAATCTTAAAATGCAGGGATCTCATGACAGAGGCGAGCAAAGGAAATACTAAATCAGTTTTAAATCTCGGATAAAACAATTGTATCATTAAAAGTTAAGTTGTACTTATTTGAATTAAAATATGTCCTTAACGGAATGTTTCTACATCGTTTCTTTTAACTTTTAATATTCAAATATTTAACCACAACAATTACCTTAGTGTGTGGATATTCCTTCGCCAACGACGGGAAATTCATTACCGCACGTTGTAAATATGACCAGGAATTATTTTCTTATAGGGCATGCCATATTGAGCTTTCAAATGCAAAGGACGCTCGCAAGCATATGTTTTCAGCACGTGTCTACGATCTGAGTATCGTGAATTACCCTAAACAGTAAAGGTAATAAAATATTTCTCTCCCATTTAGCTCTCTCGTTAACCCCCTCCAGCGAATTAGTAATGACCTGGCTATTTACAAAACTAAGTGAACAAGTATCTACAGCCAGTCGATCTATTAGCCATGATGCCATTTCAGTATCTGTTCAGCAAACGTAAGTTTTATTAATGACTTCATGGAAATCCTCGTATAATCGTCAATTATGAAATCGTCGAAGTAGCTTCAACAAAAGGTCTAAGGGCCCATTTTTCAGGTGCATGGTTATGACTTGATCAATAGTTAATTATATTTTTCTTAACTTATTTCCTCTTAATACCTGCTGCGACATTACTATAGAATAGATCTATTGATTTAATAACATCTACAAGTAAACCACCTACTGTTCAAGTTGACATGGTCCCATAATTTCAATTATGATTCTTACCTTACCCTACTAGATCAACCACGTTGGCCAGATAATTTATTTTATTCATGATTTGACCAAAACGTTACAGTATCACATTGATACTACTTAGTATCACATCTTTTAGTCTGAAATTACACCTCTCACTTTTGAAAACTTGTAAAGAGGAAACAGCTAAAAGAAACTTTGTGAGAATGATTGGAAATAGTACTATCTGATGTGTTCTCTCTAGATAGGGACAGAACACAAAAGATATTTCTTCAATTCTTACTGGGCATAGTCTACTGATTCCTTAATAGAAATGAACTTTTCCCATGTCTGCATCTGTTGGCATATTGAATGTTCGCAGAATACATTATCACTTGTTTTCACTGATTTCAATAATGGGTTAATTATGCAACGGAAATCTCCATTATGCAACTAATCAGACCTACTTTCCAGTGTCTTCTTCTAAGTTCATTCTTTGCATAACATCTACTGCAAAACTTACTTCCGGATTTCAGACCTGCTCTTGCTTTTAATCGTTCTCCTTCACGCGAAATTGATGTCCCTCTATTGCTGACAATATAATCCTCTCCCTTTTGTTCAAAAGCAATATCTCGCAGCCATCTACTGTAATATCTTGATTTTATTTTGTCAGTTATGTTGTGATCGCAACATTAAGCAGAACGAATCTCCGATTATATGTTTCGGTTATTCTCTCCTTAGAATTTCATTATTGTTCTTATTGAATGACATTAAAGCGGTCTCAGGTACAACTATTACTGATTTTAGAACTGTCACACTTTAAAAATGTATTTTTTGGAGATCTAAGTAAACAGATTGATAGGGGGTACCGTAACTTTTAAATTGTACAATTTACACTCACTCGTAAAATTTACATTTGACGCTCACATCACAAGAAAAATATGGCTCTAAACACGAAAATCGGATAAGTGCAATGCAGATGATAGCGGATTTAAAAAAAGTAAATTAGGAAATATGTTTCTTAAGGATCTGTAATGACTGAATGTAGACATCTGTGTTATAAAGTCTCGAAGGTGAAAAGTCGTGGGACCACGAGGAATCGAACCTCCGCATTGCGCAATACGTCGCTTTTCCACTAAGCTACGATCCCTTACCAACGAGAATGAGAAATTTAGGCTGTCTATTGTTTGGACATTGCGTCACTACAGATCCAAACAGGGACAAGACAGGTATAAACAACGAAGTTTCTCCCCAGGTTGCCAAACATCCGCTGAAGGTAATGTTTGAATTGGTAGTACAATGATAGAACAAGATGGTATGAAGGCATCTATATCCCATTTCAAAATATTGAGACATTACTATGGTTTGCAGCTTATAGAAATCATTACCACTATGAGGAGGAACAGTGTGACGTCACGATTTTGAAAATGTATAAATTATGGGGGAAATTTTCATGTAAGAACGTCAATGGTCAAAATTGGGAGTGTTGCCTTTTACCAACATCTGGATATCAGCGTTCAGAGTTTGAAATCTCTAGCAAAACCTTATTTGATGCTGGTTCCTAGCGTAAGGAACCACAAAATATCAATAGAGTTTTGACCAGAGATTATTAAAGTTCAAACGTATCTAGTTTAATTACTATATGCACTACATATCTGATACTTAGAGAAACAGCCGATTCCATGGTTATCTTTAAATATCCGGGACCAAGTCGTCCTATTTTTAAACTTTTGATTTGTGACGTCATCACTTTCCATGTGCATAAGTACCTTTCACTTTATTCAGACTAAGGATCTGGGGAGGGGACTAGTAGGGGCCCCTGGTTCTATATCTTCCCTGATATTTCAAGATTTATTTACCCATTCTTTTTTTTAAACTTTTTTGACTTCTCCTCAATTTTATCAAGGAGTATTCCATAAAAAATAATCCAAAACTTTGGCTATGATTACGTCATATTGGAGAGAGTCATTCACACGAAACACAAAAATGTCTACGAATAAAATCACTTTCAATAAACTTGGATTTTTGATCTGGATAAGGCAAATTCTTTCAAAAAAAACTTCTTCTATTCAATCATGCATTTATTACCATTAAAATCTACAAAATTAAGCTTATAATGACGTTTTTCTAGAAAAGGCTAAAATGCAACAATGGACGTACGCAGTATATTTTAGATGTCAACTTCATGCTGTTGTGTGACGTCATAAATCCCAACTTCACGAATAAAATTTGTTTTCTTCTTTAGCTAAAATATAAGTCAACCTACCTACTAAGTTTAGTAATCAAATAACAAATATTCTCAAAGTTACTAACATTGAAATATTTGCTGGTCCACTACAAAACCTGGATTGGGTTAAAGGCTCTCTTGCACTTTGGAGGGCTTTGCGATTCCCTTATATTATTACCAAGCAGCTGATAATAAAATTTCTTTTCTTGTCAAGCTAGCACTTTTCTTGAAAAGTGTTAACAGTTTGTTCATTCAATGTGCATTAGATAATGTGCATTAGATAATGTGCATTAGATAATGTGCATAGATAATGTGCATATACCCATTCGCCCAAGCAAGTACCGTTGCATTCGCCCAAGCAAGTACCGTTGGAGAGTGTCTCATAGGCAAACCAGGATTTACGGATAGAC